>CBVK0101412112.1:0-15504 GCA_900067695.1 Picea abies | reverse complement strand
TGGCTATTTTGTCATTTTCTTGGTGGAAGGTTTACAACTAGGGTTTGGCTATATGAATGCTTGGTGGATATAAGTGAATTTCTGCAAACACTTCTTTATTGAATGGTTATGGTATTTTTTACTTGCATTTTGTTATTATAATTTGCTGGATTAAACCCTAGGGGACAAGCACATGTTGGTGTCTTTGTTTCATGCCCCTACTAAGTTAAGCTAAGAGTCATTTTTATTTGTTGAAGTTAGATAGAGCCTTGCCATAGCAACACTCTACTTCTACTCTTCTAGCCTAGCCGTTTTTACCTTGTCATTGATCTAAAGGAGGAGGAAAACGCACTAAAGCCTAGGGTTTCTACACTTTAGTGAGCTGTTTTCCCCTAGGGTTTGATTGATGAAGCCTTGCCTTAGCAACACTTCATCATCTAACTCTCTTGTCTTTAGCCCTAGCATCTATTATTGAAGCTAGTCGTTCAAATTTGCCTATTGAGCTAGAGAAGGAGGAAGACGCACCAAGGCCTAGGTTTACTACACCTTAGTGAGCCATCTCCCCTAGGGTTTGATTTGTTGAAGCCTTGCTTTAACAACACTTCAACATCAAACCCTCTTGTCTCTAGCCCTATCACTATCATCACGACCCTTCAACTTTTGCAGTGATTTTGACTCCATTTGCCCTAATAATGCACTGATATAAGACTTCTTGTGTTGAGTACCTTGATCGCACACAACTTCTAAATATTCTTGAACAATCATTAACTACTTCTAACCCTAGCTTAGACTAACATTCACTAACCCTATTGCTGCCATTATCTACTTGTGTTATACTTATACTATGCAACATTTATTTCATCTTTAAAGCAATTGAATGATTGGCTAAGGCGTTGCTTCTAGTATTGTTACATTGATGATAAATTGCCATTGCTTACTATGAAGTTTCATTAGCATTTATTGAGAAGTGATATATATTATAATCATTGCTATTGTACATTGTTGACTTGTTTCATCAATATTGTCTATCAAATTGCTTTATATCAGAAGTCCTTGATTATATGAAGTACTAACCAAGCAAGTGATCTTGTGCATGCATAGTTTCCTTGTTGCTTTGTTTTGGGTAGGTACACTTTTGGTTATTATTTATCTTTATTGGTTGATTAGCCGAGACTTTCTGATCAATGGTGACTTGTGAGGGGGGAAATATTACTTAGCCTTTTAAGCCTTTGCCTTCTCAAAACCCCAGGTCACCGGGGACATCTCTCCTAGGCCTACCACCCTAAACAAAAGGAGCTATCCTATTGAGGTGACAGTGGTAGGATAGTCTCAGTTTCGCCAGTTTGTTCATCTTCCATCCGTCCTTTACTCCAACTACAAACTGTGCGATAACAAGCTTAGGCAAACTCACACCAAGATGTAGGCAATAAAACTAAAATACAATAACAAAAGATTAAATACAAGAATGCAAGCCACTTGGGGACCCCCTTTGGGCTCGCTATAATGCTAAAAAGATGAGAGAAAGGTTGGGTGTTGTTACCCAACCAAGGGATGGCTTCCTTGTGTGTTTATGGCTGAAATTTGGCATCACTTCCCCTTGATCTGGCGAGAACCTGCAAAAAACAACAAGCTATTGCTTGCTGGAAATGCTGCAAAACACACAACAATGTTAAAAAAAATTCTGTGTAAAATTTCAGCAAGTTTAGTATATGAAATGACCTATCCTAGAGTGTTAGCAATGCCAAAATCTGAATGTGAAAGAACAGAAAATAGAAGGAGAAAAGCTAAGAGGCTCAAGTAGGCAATGAAAGCTAGCCTTCCAAGCCCTTGAAATAACCTGCAACTATTGAAGCAAACCGCGAGACAAGAGAAAATGTGAGTGAAATAGACAAATAACACAAACTAATTTGCACTATTAACTATTCAACTCATTTAGATCAACAACTACATTATTGCAAAACCTACCCAAACAAACTAGTTTGCTTGGGACATCTACTCAATATCTCAAAAAATGCTCAAAGATACAATATCACCTCAAATCAATGGAATTACCAAGACTTGTTACTTCAAAGTCCTCCAAAGCCTTTTTCATTAACCAAGTAAGAAGTTGCAGCAACTAATTGCTACAAGTTCCCCTCCAAAAAGAGAGCAAGAGTGAGTGAAAGCAAGATGGAAAGATGAGAGAAGTGATGAGAGAATTTGGTAGCATAACAATAGCTCAAGAGATGGTGAAGAAAAGAGGGAGGGAAGACTCTTATTTATACTTGGGAAGACAAAGTTACCCCTCTTGGATGAGTTACAAGTGTCACACATCAAGGAAAAGTCACTTTTAGAGTTTTGGTAAGTTAGGGTTTTGGTAAATGAGTGAGGGGGTGAGGTGTAAAGGGGGAAAACACTTTTTCCTATGGTCAAACATTAAGTTAGATGCCAAGGAGGGCGAATTTAAGGTTTATGTGGCTTTTTTCACTTAAACTTTTTAATTCCCACATGTCAATTAGCTAGAGAACACCACTTTAAGTTGTTGTCTAGGTAAGGGGGGGTCGTTTAAGTGGAAAATTACTTTTCCAACTTAGGAAAAAGGTTAGGAAAATGTTTGGGTAGGTTAAGAATGGGTTTACTCATCATCTCTCACCTTTACTTTACTCACTTAGCTCATAATTACAAAAAATGACATTTTTACTATGTCATGACTAGCAATTAAAATTGTTGTTTTGACTGACTTGGACTCCCTTTGGACAAACACCTAGAAAAAGTTGTCCAACTGAGCTGAAACTTGGTCCAAGGGTGTAGGGGGTCTCATTCCATTTCTTTTGAGCACAAATACCCTTAGCAAAAGCCCAAGGACCTAGTTTTTACATCTTTTATAAAAATTAATTTAAATTACCCAACCTTAGGAAATTTTAATTAATTATAAAAAACCTATCTAGACTCGACGAAATTCTGCGAAACTTTGAGAGATGTCTTACATGGTCATTTAAATCATTCCTAAACACTAGCTACCAGAGGACAAGACCACTAGAGTGCCTTTCACCACTTTGGAGGAATTATTTGTGGGAGTGAAAAACTCAAGGAAATTAACAAGGTTGGTTAGGCCAAATTAATAACCTGAGGAAAAAAAACACTCAGTGAAAGGAACTCCTCTAATGATGAAGTCCTAAGGTAAATGACCTAACTATGATCCATGCAGACCCATTACATTATTATCTCACGCAGGGGAGCGGAAATTCCAATTACAAAAATACATGTTGAAGGCCAAAAATGCC
Organism: Picea abies; assembly: GCA_900067695.1. Lineage (NCBI taxonomy): Eukaryota > Viridiplantae > Streptophyta > Pinopsida > Pinales > Pinaceae > Picea > Picea abies. The sequence goes on along the minus strand of CBVK0101412112.1, from coordinate 12,262 downwards.
TTGTAGAACCAGGAAGTCTCTGACTCAGTAGCATCTGATGATGCCAATCTTCATGGTACATGGAAATGACCCCCTAGTTGAATAGGTGGTCAACACTCCCCAAGGCAAGTATCTCTAGTTAGGGTTTGAAGATGAGGGGTGTAAATCCTTTTACTTCCTCAAAAAAACCCTTGCAACATTAATAATCTTAAGCATAAAAATGATGGAGACTAGAGTGGGGGTGTAAATCCTTATACTTCCCACTTAGTTCCTAGCACCATAATCTTGAATTGAAACAAATGATAGCATGAAAGTGAAAGACCATACCAATTCCAAGAAAAATGCTAAGACAATCCACCATAAAAGAGCAAAAGAAAAGCCTTCCAAGGCTAGCTCTAGACTTCCATCAACCATTCATCAATATATAGCCATAAACAAGAGCATGAAAGAGACAAATAGCCAAAGATAACAAAAATTTCAAATCAAGTCCTCTCACAAGAGGCAGAGTTATGTTATAATGAGATCTTATGATCTCTTATTTATACAAAATGTCACCGAGGTGACTTGTCCACATATTTAGGGGTAAACCATAAGACTAGGGGTCAACAACCCTAATCTCCCCCCCTTTAAAAAAGTAATATTAAACAATTCATTTAAAATTTCACTTTTGCACAAATAAAACCCTAATTTACATGGACATCACCCCTTTAGGGGACGTTTTGACACTTGGAACAAGATGTTGATGTTGGAGAAGTAATGGTAAGCCTCCAAAGGCCACATGTCAATCGTCTAGGAAATCTTCTCATGGTCAAGGCCTTATCCTCCTGAAAATGTCCATGTGTCAATGAGTACACCACCACCAAACCCTAGCCCCCAAATATGACGTCAAGCTAAAAAAGAAGACGTTTTGCCCCTCCTGGTAAAATTGTTTAGCACGTGAGGGATGGGCTAAGTCTTCCACATCATCCTCTAGGTCTCCCATACTTCACCCCTGTGATCTGGCATGTGGACCCTTGGCATCCAACCTGTGGGCTTGCAGCTCCATGGAAGCCTAAGCTAGGCTTGTTCTTCCAAAACTATCCACCAAGTAGGTCCTGCAAAGAAAAATAAGCATGCCCTCCAAGGATCTCAAGTCATAACATCATGATAAGTGAATCCAATCAATAAATGAGCCATCTACGCATGTGCATCAAAGATCACTATATCAAACAATTAACTGCTCAAAGACATTATACGACTTGTCAAGCTTGAACATGGGAGGCTTGACGAGGTGTCCTATTGGGTAGATCTTGCCCTAGGTCAAGGAAAGTTTCCAAGAGATCCCTCTCTAAGCCATGTAAAGTGGCTGAAGTGGTTGGGGTCAAGACCCAATGGGCATAGGGCTCATGACATACAAGAGGTCGTAGTGTCTCATTCATGGTCGTAGTGTCTCATTCATGGGTGCCTTTGTAGAGGGTGTGTGGTACCTTCGTTCGCAATGCACTTTTTCCAAGCCCATTAATTGCCATTCTTTTATTCTTTCATAATTTTAAGGAAAGGTTGAAGGTCACTGCCCTGGCGTGGTGTCCAGATAATGGCAATGTCACCCACAAACACCTAGTGGAAATGAGAAGGCTGGCTCGTGATGAGACCCCCTTTCTCTCAACCATGCAACTAAGAGCCATTACCCTGGTTTGGTGACCAGATGATGGCAATGTCATACCACTAGATATTCATGGATGTGATAGGTCGGCTCGTGATGAGACCCCCTATCCTTCAACTAACCCTTTAAGCATTGTTTATCATATTGTGGGTCCCCATTTACTCAAAGATAAGCATTTCACTGCTTTCTTCGGTGATCCTTAGGCAAAGCATCTAGAAAGTTCATATAAGGCTTTTATCTTTTACCCAACATCAATCCCTCTGGGCCTTCAGCCCCTTCTTCCCATAGAATGAGGGACAACCCCTTCCTGAGTCAATACACCCTAAAATCCCAAGAGATAAGGAAATGGCGAGAAATAATGATGGAACGGTACGATGGCTCTTCAATGGAGTTCTTAGTAGCAAACCCATTCCCAAGGAAGACCGCTTCCTAGGGCACAATGTCAACCACCAAGGTGAAGCGGGGAAAAAGGCATAATGTCCAAGCATACATCATGAAATCTAGAGCGATCTAAGATACAACATACTCAAATGGCTTAAATATTGAAATGATGCTCACCATAATACTGACTTGTACCTCATGGAGCAAGGCCCACTCCCTTCTGGAAGCCCGCTGATGTGGTGGATGCCATCTGGAAATTTGTGACCATCTATGGTGGTGAAAGGGGTCTCCAACTGTGCAAAAGGGTACTGCTGGTCATGTAGTCTCTCGATACTCCATATCTGCAACTTGAGGGCCTCGAGACATAATCTCCTTAGTTATCCACAAAATGGGGATAACAAGCTAGATATAGGTTCTATTTTCTATTAAGTTATTAAAACAGTTATGGACAAAACAATGAACAGTCTTTCTCTAGAGGATTTGGAGTCTGCATTGGATGGTAATTTAGTTCTCATTACCCTTTGTCTAAAGGATATTCTAACAAGGGTGATCTAAATTATGTTAGACAGGATAACTAGGACCCTTTTCTTCCAATTCATTTCTGTCACATCTATAAACTTTAGTTTTGTGTCATCTGAGTGCACCCATAAGCTTGGTGAATAGTTGTTTTTCAGAGTGTTGCACGTATCGTGATAATATCAGAATTATCGTGATATTATCGCCAAAACCCAACTCGGCAATAATATCCCCTGTATTTATTGCAATAAATTCAAATTGTGATATTATCGTGATAATTTGGAAATTATCGCCCTACTGCATGAATATCACCTTATAATAACATTTTTGGCCTTTTAACCCTCATTTTGCAAAAGCAAGTTAGGGGATCGAACCATTGTTTTCAAATTCGGACCCCAATTAATGGTAATGTTAAATTCTTAAAGTAATTTTTTGCTTAAAATTTTTAACATTACCATTAATTGTTTCAAGATGTTTGAGAGTGGTTCCAACCTCATTGGACTTCATATGGAGAAAGTAGAATTTCATATGCCATTCAAAATTGAGCAGACTTGGAGTTTTCAGGATTTCAGGATTGGTAGGTTTGCAACATTTCCGTTTGATTCTATCACATATGAGGTTATGGGATTGGCATTTAATCAAGAAAACAAAGCCTGTTATATACCTTGATGTTGGTGGTATTGATTGTTGGACTCTTTTGTGATGGCCTTAGCAAAAATGTACCCTTCACTCAAACCAAAATCATTGATTAAGCATGTTAAACTTTTTCTACCATATTATAAGGCTTGGATTAGGCAGTTTCATCAAAATAGGGTGGTGTTGACTGATGTCCCTAGAGGATCGAGGTAGAGGCAAAGGTTAGACAAGAGGCAAAGGGTGATACTAATGATGAGGATCCTAATATAAGTGATGGTGGAACATTACTTGTCATTTAAATGTTCTTACTCATTTATTCATAATGCTTTCTTTCAAAATTTCAATAATTTTTTGGTTTCATGGTTTGAAGTCTTTAAAATATAATTTTTTTATTAAAATTTAAATATTTTATGTATTTTTTAGTAAACCGAGCCATTGGAATCAGATTGGTCTGAGTCAATCCGAGTCCGAGTATCTAGATGCCTCATGATGATCATCTCATGAGATACATTTATTTTTGTTTTGATGTTATTTTGTATTATCCTATCAGAAATTATGACTCAAGACAGATATCATATTTCAGTATCGATGTTTGATGGACCACTTGACATCTCATATATCTTATATTTCAGTTTTATTTTCATATTTATGTGACAATGTGTTTGCTTGATGTTGATGTTGCTTTAGAAATTTAAAAAATTGAAAAAAAATGATTATTTTTGTATTTTTTAAAGTTTCCTGATAATTTCCAATAATTTCCCCAATACTTCCAATAATTTCAATTTTAGACCCCGGGCGATAAATTCCCGATAACGATAAGTGCAACATTGGTACTGAACTATTCTTTCCTAAGATTTTTGAATTCCCACTTGTTAGATTTCTCTTATTTGATTTTTGGTGTATCTTTCCTTTTCTAACTCAATGTTCTTTAAACATATCAGCAGATTGCTTTAACAAATTAAAGATCTGAGTCTTTTGATGGATAGGGGACTGAAGTTGGAAGTTCTGTGAACAGGTTCCTTGGCAGGTGCCTTGTGGTGGTGTATGTTATGGGGATGGCAACCTGGTCTTTGTTGCAAATGACTGGCACACTGCGCTGTTGCCTGTCTATCTTCAGGCATATTATCGGGATCGTGGCCTCATGAAGTACACCCGATCTGTCCTTGTGATTCATAACATTGCACACCAGGTTTCATTTCTAACCCAAACACATCCACTTTTTTCCTCCTGCCTCATGAACAAAGGTGGAATTTTTGCAAGTGTTTGTAGCTCAAGAGATCACAGCAACACCAACCATATCTAGAGATATCAACAGAAACGGTGGCAACTGGACTCAAATTAAAACAGATATTAGTGATATATTTTCTGGTTTCTGCATCTTTACTTGTGTTGGGTCCAAATTCAACCTTAACTGTCTATTTCCGGATGAACTATATATGCATAGAATATTGTGTCTCCAAAGCAAGGTTTATTTGATAAAGCAATTCCATGGTTTCCTACCAGAACTTCTGTAGCAAAGAAATGACCCATCCTTGATAGAAAAAGCTTATTTTTCTACAAGACATACAAACTAAGTACCATGGATACAGATATGGGGATGGATATGAAAATGACAAATTTTTAGAAAATATTTGTATACAATAGGACTGGAAACAACATAGAAAACTGTATATTAAAGTTTGTATGTGAAAAATAAATACCATGAAGCACAGAAAACATCCTCAGATAGTTGTTCAAAAAATTCTGCTCAAAACATCTTAGTCAGAGGTCACTCTCAGGAAATTGCTTAGTGTCCTGCTGAAAATGCTACAGAATCTTAGTGCTGCAGCTTTTTCTCTAGGAATGGCATAGCATGCTGAAAAAACATTGTTGCTTCTCTCTAACGGTGAAACAATCATCTTGTAAAATATTTTTGTTTGTTTGCTTTAGTTGGGATTATTATTATTATTCTCATGATGTTTTGAGTGTTGTTTTTTGGAATCCATCTTGAGATGGTGCCCCAGACATATCCAATACAGATCTGTCATGTATCCACGATGTATCCATATGTGATACATGTCATATGGATATGCTAGTGGGGGGGTTGGCATATCCGGAAATATTGCATATAAATAACCTAGAAACAAACTATGAGGTCATTTCCAGATTTGCATGAAAATGAGAATTTGAAAACTAGAATTTCAGGCCTCTTCCATGTTAACAATCCCTAATGCAAGTGCCATATTTCTGGGACAAACTTTGAAAAAAAGTGTGAACACATACATAAATTGTGCAGTAGTTAAACACCAAACCTTTATACAAGCATGCATTCAATGGATGCAATGATTGTAACTGAACAACATAGATCAGGGTTAGATTGCATTATAATGAAAAGTAATGTGTTAAAGAAATCCCCTTGAAGTGTAACAAAACTTCCTTGGATAATGAAGTTCTTTTGGAGTCCTCTTTATCCTCATAGATGATAAAGAGTATGAAAGGGCAGGAAGAAATTTCTACAGTGTGCCTTTGAGAAGATTTTGGCTATCACATTGTAGCACAGAGAATTGGGACCCATTCCGTCCCCTGTCCAAATTGGTGTTGTTAACGATTGAACTTGCACTTGAGCTACAAAGTCCCAACAGCTGGTGCAAGCCTAAGAGTAATTCAAGAGCACTATTACTGTCACCACAATAGCACCTCTTCTCACTTTAAGGCGGGCTGTCCTCTAGCACAAGGGGGGTATCCCTAGGGTTAGGATTACTAAAGCTTTATGCAATGGAGGCTTTTAGGTAAGATGAAGAGTTTCTTTAGTAAAACAGAAATTTAGATTGATTGACTAAGTTTTTATTTTTGGTGGTTGGAGGTGATTGACTAGTGCCAATAACCTAATTGTGTATATGGAGTCTTAGGGTTTCTAGGAAGGCTGGAAATTATGAATGGATGGGGGTAAATATGCTGTTTAAACTTTCAGAAATTTACCTATGAATGCGTGAAAAAATGGCTGGAAGTTAACAAATTTGTAGGTCCTTACTAGGTGCTGTACTTATGCACATGCTAATACAACAAGGAGAGATTTTATTTCAAGCTGAAATACACCATGCAATCTTTTAATGAAATGACATAGCCGCCCTATTATGAAGCCCTTATTGTGGCAGATTTAGTAGAAGATTCCAGCACATAAAATCAGCAAGATGAAGTAAATGGACAGCCACACATATGCAGATAAACTTTTGATTCCCATAGCTTTCATAAGAAATTAAGTATAATCCAAACAGAAGAGTATTTTCTCCAATTCTCTACAAACATCACAATGTGAGGGAGCTTCTCTTATAAGAGTAGAAGCTCAAAACCCCCAATCATAAAATAATAGTATCCAAATCCTAGATCCATGATCTCTCCTAGGAAAACATAAAGTATAATATCCATTAACTACCTCTACGACAAGTCAAGACTCAAAACCCTAAAGCATAAAATAGTAGAATAGATGGACAAAGTAGCGGAGATGCTACTTGTCTTCTCCAAAGGCAAGGCGTCTCCTTTTGTTGTGCTAGTTTTGTTAGCTTTTTAGCTCGGGAGGTACTCCGCATGTTTTGTCTTGTATGTGGATGTTACCTTAATGTTTATACTACCAGGCACTTAACTTTGTAATAGTTTTTATAAAGTTGTTTAAGTGGTTCTTTTATTAAAGTGACTTTTTAATAAAGTGTACCTTCTATTTTTAAAGTGACTTTATTTTCATAAAGCACTTATGTAATAAAGTGAAATTCACTTTAATTTTAAATGAGACATTTTGGAGGGAATGAATCATGACCCTTGATCTTGGAAAAGGCAAGATCTAATCTTGGCCTTTGGATCTAGGGTTGGGGAAGGTGAAAAGACACTTTTGGGGGGAAAATGTCATTTTCAGATTATAAAAGAATGCATTGGGTAGTGTGCAAGACATGTCGAATGTCGAGAGAGGACATTGGGAGGAGAGTTAGAGAGATTTTCTGAGCAATCTTGAGAGAGGAAAGTGAGCAGCAAAGAGGGCACATTTTTCGAGGAAAGTGGGCACAATTCCCGAGAAAATTTTTCTGTGAATTTTGGCCGAATTTTTTTTCTGCTGTGGGAGGCAGTACTGTACTGATCCGTACAGCCATACGGATTTGGTATGGAAATTGAGGCGATTTTTGTCATGGTTTTCGAGGTGATTTTCAAATTTTCGGTGGCTGTTTTTGGGCCGTACGGAACAGTCCGTACAGTGGACTGTGGGCACGGAAAACGAGGTACAGAAGAGGTAGGACAGCAGTACTATCTTGGCATGGAAAACGAGGCAGATTTCTGTGGGACAGATTTGGTGCTGTGAGGTATTTTCCTTGGCTGGAAATGTTGTTTTGCTGCTGATATGTACTTTCCTGAAGCTGAATAATAAATCTCTCTCTCTCTCGTTGGGTTTCCCCACATTGGGGTTTTCCCTGGCATTTGCCTAAATTTCTGAGAGTTATGGGTTGCTGTCCATTGTGTATTTCTGCTGCATATTTTGCTTAACAATGTGTATTTTTGCTTATAGAAATTTCTAAATTTGGGTATGCATTTCTGAATTGCTGTCCATTGTGTATTCCCGCTGCATATTTTGCTTAACAATGTGTATTTCTGCTTATAGAAATTTCTGAATTTGGGTATGCATTTCTGAAATTTAAGAAGACAATTATCTCTAGGTTGCTAAGTGTTTGACGAAATGTGTGAATGAAATATTTCTGATTTTGTCATTAAAAATCTACAAGTTTGACCACACAAATCTGTCCTAGATGCCACATGTGGCCTCCTCTCTTGGAGTGCTCCTCAAAAGTCACCAAAATATGTGTATAAGAACCGTACTCAAGGGAGTGCTCCCCTAGTTTAGGGAGTCAATCTCCTTTGGAGGACAAAAACATGCCCAAAATATTTAAGGTGTTTCCTCCAAGGAACCATCAAACTCGTCCATCAAGAGACTTATGGAAATATGTGCAAGATGGTCCACTTGGTTGTTACAACAACCTCAAATAATTGGAATGACCTCAAATAATATACCAAGGTAGTTAGGTCCATGTGTACAACCACCATAACTCCAAATAATGCCATAAACCATGCATCCTAGGAGAATGTGCATAGGAAGTGGGACGATCTCCAAATCAAGAATGAAATGCCCCCAAACCACTTGCCACCATGTGAACAATGTGCTAAAATCCATCAAATCTTCTAAAAACCATAGTTACAAAGGTGGAGCGGCCTAGAAGAATGTGCAAGGTAGTTAGGCCTTGTTACCCCTTAAGCTGGGACAGGATTACACCTAGTAAATGTTTCACTACCCCTTGTATTCTTGTGAGATTTGGACAGTTGGGGGGCTTTCTTGGTTTCACATGACAGGCTGTATGGTGAGAGTTTGTAATTCTGCAAGTTACATAATTCAGAGGATTCATGGTTATGAAGACAACATTGAAAAAAGATCACCATGACAGTGGCAGATGATTTCAGTGCAAGATACTTCTGGAATATTGGCACATGCTGCTTTGGCTGTTGTAACATCTCCTCTTGATACAGAAGTTAATACCTTATTGTTCAATGCTACCAGATGAAGAGAAAGAAAAACTGAGTGCATTCATCCATCCTGGAGCCCAACCAGATTTGCTGACCTGCGATTCATACGTAGAGAGACTAGATCTTATGAAACTTGTTTGGGGTTTATCTTCATGATCCCATTGTGATATCATATATGTTGAAACTTGAGATCAAGTCACAGTAGAAAGATTTTTTATCACCATTCATCTGATCCCATGAAAAGAATTTGATTCTGGTGACAATATGACTACTCGGAAACAGACTTGTGGTCGTTTTTCCAAAGGTGTTGACTTCATAAATGAAGACCTGTAGAAGTAGCAGCAAAGCATACTGGTGTCAAGATTTCTTTTTGAACACATGGAGGATGCTTATAAGTTTCTTTTACACATAATATTCTGGACTGTGCTTCATTTGGAGATAAATATATGCTTGTGCAACCTAAAGAAAAGTCCAATTCTGATTCTATATGACAGCTGTATCATGGATTGGTTGGAGGTAGAAATTTAAGTGATATTGCAAGCATTGAATCAGCATTTGGCTAAGTCTGGAATCATTTGGGCCAGTCGAGCAGCTCCTAGGCTAGGCAGATTGGAAGAAGGATGTTTTCAAAGCATTTCCAGCATTGTATAAGGACTGACCAAGCCAAGGACGATTCTTCCTCCATTAAAATACCTCTACAGGAGAATGATTGCCCAAGGATATGCCACAACACAGCCTCACTATAACATGGCCTGTTTCGGGCATATTGACGAAGGATGGAAAGCCTTAACCCAGCAGTATGAGAGACATGTTGTAGGAGTTGCACTCAGCATTTCAAACAGCAGATTTGTGATACACCCCCTGAGGTTATTTCCAGCAGATTTAAAGATCATATGGTATTATGTCTGAAGGATATGCAGTCAGTGTTAGCTTGTTAATGCCACTTAAGAACCAGATCTGAAGCTCTTCCCGTGCCCATATTATGCACTACTATTGGAGGAGAACCTTAAACCAAGAGTGGGTAAGTGGCACTTATATCTGGTCTTGAGAGGACTTAGTGCCCAATATTGAAGAGTGCTCAGCCTTTGTGGGGTTTTTAGTGCACATTCTGTGGCATGACTTCGTCAAACAGCCGATATTGAAGAGCACAAAAAGAGATGGTGACCCTCATTACACTTCATTTGGTCAATCAAGTTATATGTTGGAGAACATCCACATTGGAGAATGCATTGGTGGCTTTATGTTGCATCCCCCTTTGGAGACATCACTCCTTGCTTGTTGGAGCTATTCTTGAGGGGTTGTCCACTTTTGAGGGCTACACTCATTACTTATTGACCCTTTGTCACCTTTGAAAGGAACCTTAGGAGGGTTGATTTGCCTACTTTGAGAGGCTATCTCCTTTGTGAGGACTTTCACTCATAATTTGGAGGAACGTTTCACGATTGGAAGCCACACATCCATACTTGGGAGCTGTATTTGCATGACTTGTGGATAAATTCACCCTTGGGCAGCCTTTGGAGGCAGGACGTTGCACATTGAGTGTTAGTTTTGAGGGGCCGCCCCCTGTGAGGATTTAACTTTTGTCATTGGAGAATCTTTTCACCTTCAAGACTTCAACGTTCACCTTGGAGGAAGACTTGGAAGCTTTATTTGCGTGATTTGTGGAGGATACAAACCTTTGGGAATCCTTTGGAGTCTAGATGTTGCATCTTAGAGCCATTGTTTTCACTTTGATTATTGTACATGTGGCTTGACCACCCCATCTTTTATGTATTTTAGACTATATAGTTGGAGAAAAGTGTGTTTTACTTCTCCATAGGTTAGATTTGTGGATCTCATTTGAGATAATAATTTTTTATTGTAAAGGAAGGTGAGCATCACTCTATAAATAGAGGTGCCCTTCCTCATTATTACTCATGGTTGGATTGGGGGAGAAATCCCTTAGCATTTAAGTGAAAATCTGTTGGAGACTTTTGTCCTTTTCTTTTGTGCTATGGATATCTAGCTAGAGTGCTCTCATGAAGATGTTATCTTGTGGATGTTTCACAATGGATGAATGGTTTTGTGTGTGTTTTGATGAGTAAGTGGTTCTCTTCATTTTCTTGTGGATTTTATTTATGAATGATAGCATGTGGTTGTGCTTCTCTAGTGGTGGTGGTGCACCCTCTTCTACTTTCTTTGCTAGATCCCTTTTCAAAGCCATTAGAGAAATTCTAGTGGAGAATTTTTCCCCTGACCTTCTTGAAACTTGTTGGGCAACTTGGGTAATTTATTAGGGTTTGTAGTGGACAACCATAATTATCATTTTAGTTTCACTTGTAATTTCTAAAAGAGGAGCCTTAGTTGAGCCCATATGCCCATTAGAAAGACACTAGTCTCCGCTCCTTCCATCAACTTCATACTCTTGATCCTTTTATAATTGTTTTGTTGGATTTACACTTCTAATCATCTTGGAACTCAATGCCCTAAAAATCCCAGCAATCCTATCTTAGGGAAGCCCCCCTTGAGCCAGTGGAGAGCTGACCTAAAGTGTAGAAGAGGGTTGATGAGGTGATAGTGCCCCCCCCTTCTTAGTTACACCAAAGCCTCACTTGAGTTTTAGGACTTTATCTCATGAAGTGCGGGTTTGTGTGATAACATTTTTGACGTTGTTTCCGGAGAGAAAGTCCATTTCCTGGAAGACATCTGTAGATCAGCTACAACTTTGGATGAGGGTGCATTTTTGAAGATCTATTCTCATCTTGGCAACTCCATTGAAAGAACAAAGATCTTGTTCTTTGCAGATTTTGAAGATTATGTGCTTGTGAGGTGAGACAAGCATCATTGTGAAGGCATTGACAACTCACCTTGGCGACTCCACAGTTCTCTATTTGGATAAGGTACAAAGCTGCATTTATTATTAGATTTGAGCTCTCGTGTTAAAAAAATGTATGTGATGAAAAATGGCTCCATGGGAATTTCATGAGCAATATAGTGCTATTGATGTCAAGAGGATTCCTGTGTGCCCAAATTGCTATTCTCCATAATGGTTTAAATATCTTCCAAAATTTGATGGTGACCCTTCCTTGGCCATATCTCATGTTGTAAAATTCTTGAAACACACTTCAAAAATCAACGTGATACATGAGGATGTGTTGATGAGACTATTTGCTTACTCTCGGGAGGCAAGACAAAGGTATTGGGTTCTACATTCTTGTAATCCAAAGAGTATATCTTCTATTGCAGATTTCATTGAAAAATTTCTCAAGCATTGGGACCCAAGATTTCAGAGGTATGAAAACACTTTTCAGGATCTGTTGGCAGCTCTACAAGAAGAAGAAATTCCACCTAACCCTCTTGAAGATGACGAAGCACCTATTGAAGATCAGTTTTTGGTTCCCAGCTCCAACATAGGCGTAGACAGGGAAGCATATGAGCATCTTTGTCACTCAGAAACAATGGTAGATCATATCATTGTCCAAGACCAAGTATATGATGATCATGATGAGAATCATGTCTCAAATTTGAAGCTTGTTATCGCACCGTTTGTAGCTAGGTCAAAAGGCTAGAAGATAGAGGCCAAACTGGCGTAAC
>CBVK0101412109.1:0-34544 GCA_900067695.1 Picea abies | reverse complement strand
AAATGCAATCCCTATCCATATTCTAACTTGGTCTATTTGGTTGTAACCAATGCAGAATAATAGGATCCATATCTATCATTAGAGGAATTCATTGTCACCAGATCCCAACAGGTGATTGGTAATTAAATTAATCTGAGGTTGGGAAGTATAAATTCACAAACAGATAAAAGACAGATACTTTGTTATGTGGGTTTGGAGTCGTAAGGCCATCATGGAGACATTAAAAAACTGTACGAGTGGGTCAAAAAGATTACAAATGAATTATGTGAAGAAAAAGAAACAAAATAATGAACATACTATTGATGATTATTCCCTTCTAGCCTAGGGGCTATCACTTATTTTTGTTAATTATTTTTCCATGGTGCCTTGAATTTCCTTTGAGAAGACTTTTGAAAATTTCCTAGGTAAACATCTTGAGATGAAATCCCTTAGTTCCACATTCCACATTGTTTGTTCTAATGTAGAATTTAAAATAGATGCTCACGTGCCTAGTTAAATAAACAAACTTTAAATACATAAGCTAACTAGGAAAATGGGGTTCCTAAGTTCATAGTTCTACATGTGCTATCCACAAGTGTTATCCACTTCCATGTTTAATAAATTTTTCTTTGAGAAATCCAAATATGAAACTTTAACAATATTGAACAAAATGATAGACATTATAAAAAAAAACTAATTGAATACTTACAATGTTAGAAGTATTTAACATGATAAGAAGGATGTAAGATAATCATAAGTATTCAATCAACAATCTTTTGAATATCTATCATTATCCTTAATATGTTAAGCATTTATTTTCAAAAATTTCTCAACTTATGCACTTCTATAATGGCTAACATGGTATATTTATGTAACATGAATGTCGATATTAATGGACCCTAATTATATGCATGTTTGGAATAAAGAATGGGCTTTAACATAGTAAAAAGTATTCAACTAACTTTTTTTCAATGTCTATCATTTTTCTTAGTATTTTTAAGGTTACAACTTTGAAGATATCAAAGGAAACGTTATTAGACATGGAAGTGGATAACACTTGTGGATAACATCTGTAGAACTATGAACTTAGAAACAACATTTCCCTAGTTAGCTTGTTTAATTAACTAGGCACATGAGCACATTTTTTATATTTTTCATTAGAAAATACAATGTGGAATGTGGAACTAAGGGATTCCATCTAAAGATGTTTACTTCTAAGACAATTTTCGAAAGTATTCTCAAAGGAAATTCAATGCACTATGGAAAAACATTTAAACAAACTAAGTGATAGCCTCTGGTCTAAAAGGGAATAATCATCAATAGGATGTTCGTTCTTTTGTTGCTTGTTCTTCACATAATTCATTTGTAATATTTTTTGCCCACTCTATACATATATATATCTCTAGTAAATTCATATATTCATATTAATAGTCAACTCCCAACCTAGTCCATTGGTTGACTAAGATCCTCCAACATGCTTGTCATCCATGAGGGGAAAATATGTTACTTTGAGGAAACACCCCATTTTTATCGACTAGATAAATCCCCTTCAATATTGTTTGATGACATTCAAATCTTTCACCTGCTTATCACTCATGCCATAGTGACATTCTTGCAAATTTTCTCCTCATAAAAGATCAATTTATAAATATTTATTATATATGGCCAACGATAATTATAATTGCATTTAGGATATGAAAAAGTGATATATTTATTGGATTTGAACCACTTTGAAAATGATAATCATTGACCACATCATTTTTTTATCTCATTAAGGATCTTACTATTAATGTTTTAATGAATATGTGGTGGAGTGCTTATGGTTCTCCTTTGAGTAGTTGAAGGTAAGAGTTTTTAGAATTATGTATATTGTTATTTAGAAAAGAATTTTTCTCGGAATAAACAACCTATGAATATAAAGAGTTTCATGAACCACTAGTAGCTATTGGATAATTGGATAAATGGATGTTGAATGAAAATCTCTAATAAGCCAATTAAATGTACCAAAAATCAATAAGTTGCTAATAAGTGATTCTCCTCAACTATATAACACTCTCATTTTCTTTCTTATTCAAAACAATGGTAAAACATGTATGGTTTTTTTTCATACACATTTTATAAGATGCTTATATTAAAAATGAGCAATTTTATTTCCATATTTAAACACAATGTCATTAAAAAAAAATACAATTACATTTTTGGTCTATTGAAATGTAATGTACTTGCATTTTTTTGAAAAACACACATGTATTTTCCCTTTCACTTACATTAGATGTCTCTTTTAATTCCAACTTTTACTCTCAACCATATTGTATTATATAAAAAAATATAAAACTTAAAAAAATATTAATATATTTAAAACATTAATTTTTATGTTATAATAATGAAATATGAGATAGGTTGGTGAGAGGAGGGCATTGTACTATAACCTCTATTTGAATTCAATTCTTCACAAAATGGTGGATGTTACCTGTTCAAGCCCAACATGTTTTAGCAAGAGGGTCATCATAAGGAAGGAGATAAAACCATGGTTATTGAATCCAATCCAAATTCATTAATAAAAAAAATAAAAACTCTTTTAGCATTTTTATAAAAATGTTTTTTTTTTTAATCTAAAAAACTAATAAACCTATTTTTATTTTTAATGGCATAATCTAATTTAAATGTTATAATAATCGTTTAGTTTGGTCAACCCTAAGGGTATCCACAATATTACTATCGGTCAATCTTTTTTTCGCACTAAGCATTTCCCCTTGTACTTTCGAATTTTTGGATAAAAGGCACATCCACTGCACTACTAGTTGTAGGAGGAGTTAGTGATCAAGTGGGATTTTTAGATTTGATCATGTCATCACTTATTTGGTTGTTATTTTTATTGATGATCTAATTGTTTTTCATTTAAACATTTTAAATAAAAAAAAGAAATCGAGTTGCCTTCCATTTAAACATTTCTATTGAAACAAGGGTTGCATGGCAGCTTAGTCCCTGCCAAATCCAGTCTTTAGTTTGTTTAATTTAAATGATAATTTATTATGCAATTATGTTTATGTAAATGTATTATGGACGAATAGTAAGGTTTAAATTTTGAAGCTATGAGATAGTTTTGTATTTGATATGACTACAACAGCTTGAATTTTGTGCTCAAAATTTTTCGTTCTTAACGGTATTGGGGTAATGTATCTCTGAGTTAAATAATTGTATAAGTATCAATTTTTGGTCTTCAACCAATTTTGTTTTGGTTTCAATCTTTGTATTAGAAGTATGTAAATATGCAATGTCATCTTACTTTTTGTTTTAGCATCTCTTTATTGTTGAATTTTGCTGAATTTTTTCATATATTTATGAAATCAAAGTGGTGTAATTTTTTTTGTAATGATGTGCAATACATGTTGCTATGCTATTTCATAATATTAATTACTTTGCTATTCAAAATTTAGTTAGTGATAAGTAATTACTATGCTAATTTTTTTTTTGTCTATCCTTCGATCAACCAAATAGTAATGATCTATATGTATATGTATCTTGTTGCTTTAAATTTGTTAAATAATTAATAACAGTCAATCTAATTAGAAAATTTAATCTTTTAATTCAACACTATATATTATAGCATATGTAAATATAATAAATATTATAGTCAATAAATATTATTCTTTATACCTACTAATCTCTTGAAGAGATCTTTATTCACCAATAAATAATTTAGGAAGTTATAAATTACATTGCTAGTGTAGACATATGATATCAAGCAATCTTTTCTTATTTTCTTTGTATCTATATTAGTAGTTTACATAAATGTTAAATTTGAATATGAATTTTGATCTTAAATTAATAAAGATGAAAGTTTATCCTAAAGTAATATTTGTTATTTGTTGATAAGTACTTGAAAAGGGTTAAAAAGATTTAATTGTCAAAGAGAAAATAAGAAAATGTTATTTAAATAATATACAATTAAATCATGATAATGCATGTTTAATATAATTATGAATTTTGAAATTCATTATTTTGATAAATGTGTTGCATGTCAAACCTGCATAATAATTGTAGGTTGCATGTCAAATTTTGCAAAATGGAAATTGTATGTAGCATGTCAAATCCTCCATATTAATTGTACGTTGCATGTCAAATTCTACAAAATGGGATGGGGAGATCGATGTAGAAATGTGAAACAACATGCAACAAGTTGTAGTAATTTGGACTGAGTAAAAGTGTAATCCATTATTATATGGAAAATATGTTATATAGCAGAAATATTGTAATCCATTTAGGAGGTAATTTTATTAGTAGATATAGTGTAATTGTTACTATGGTAATTTGGGCACAGTCTATTTCATTTAACTTTATATGAATTAATTTGGCAAATATATTTTAATCATTTAAAATCAATTTCATTTTACTTTATGTATTATACAAATTATATGTTAGAATTATACAAAGTATATGTAAGAATTAAAAGGTAATATTTTTTATTTAATTATAAAATAAAATGATTTATTTACTATCTCATTGGCTAAAGCGTAACATGACGTTGATATGAAAATTTTTATGCTAGAATGGGCTGGTGTAAAAATCAAAATTTAAAAAAAATCAGGATTGGCTTGCTCTGGCATCAGTGACCTAAATCTATATCATTCGTTTCGACATCTTTTTCACGTTTCATTCGAGGACATGTCTTCAACAATGAATTATGGTTGCAATAGAGCTTGTATTAATTGTCAGTGCAATGTGAACTGTTTCGTTCATAATTCTTGTCAAAGTCGTTATGTATGATAGTTAGCTGCATTCATAACCTTCTTACCCTGAAATTAGGTTTGAACGACATAATTTATGTTCTAGGCTCTTGAAATTTATCATTGCTTGTACAAACCCAAATCTTGTTTGCCATCATTAGTACAATAACATTATCATGCACTAATTATGTTCATATTTATTTATTTAATGAAACATAAATTAAAAATATTCTGTGTCCACAATTTTTAATGGAATTGTTATTCTTAATTTGTTTGATCAAATAAATTACAAATATTTTGTGTCCACAATTTTTTAATTTATTTGCCCTCGTACTTCTCGATTGTCTTCCACTAGGTGGAAGTGGAAGATTTCATTTTTTTTCCTCTCTAACGTCTTTTCCCCAAGAGACTGCAGAAAGTCCCCCACAATGGAGTGCATTGAACAGGAGTGAATTGCCCATACTAGATCAAATGGACAGGGATTTCCCCACTAGTAGAGAGAAGAGGAACATGATGATAAGTCAAAACAATAGACGGGTCTTCCACCAAAGAAGCAAGTTTCCTCCACTGTCCAACAAAAGCAGTAGAAGATGCAAATGACATATCCATACAAACCGCCATCTGGAGCATGGCAATAAGTCGAAGCCATGAAACAGAAAAATACATTTTAAGTCAAGCTGATGAAATACCTTGTAACATTTAGTATCTATCGAATAGCCAGCGGATGCAAACTCCCTGGACAATCAACCCCAAAAAATGCAATAGCGTTAGAAATTCGTTGGACAATCAACCCAAAGAAACTGCAATAGCGTCAGAAATTCGTTACACTACACTCCGAAAAAAACAAACACAGAGAAGAAATTGGGAACATGAGGAAGCTGAGAACTTAGAAGAGGAATGGGATATAAGTAAGGCAAGTGAAAGACGCGATTATCAAGAGGTGAAAGTGATTGATAGAGGATCGTCGTGCTGGCATGCATTATTATTTATCTTGTAGTCTGGCAATTTCCAGATGCCTTCCTTCCCATCATGTTCACAATCACGACATGGAGACAACTATCCTGGCACCTCTCCACATGATGATGACATGTGTCCTGGGAACGATCCTATTTCAACTTCCCTGCGAAATTAAGCTATGTTGAATACTGAGTCACCTTTTACAAAGTAGTCAATCTTCTAGTTGAAGTTAACCGGGCACCAAATAATAAGGGAAGTAGTTACATTAATTCAGACTTTAATGTAATCCATTCGAAAGATGATTTCATTATCCGTAGCCTTGAAGTATCATACGTTCCTGACAAAATATTTAATTTCATGTGAAATCATGGACAGACCTGCCGTCACATTTGCAATAAAACTTTCAAAAATATTTAATTTCATTTAAAATCATGACAGACCCGTAGTCACATTTGCAATAATATCTTCAAATTCATATCCAACAAGAGAAGAAGAGAACTGAAAGCCAAACAAACATACATATTCATCTGCACCAATGAACATTCTACTAACACATTATGTGTGTTAGTAGGAGAGGCATATTCATCAAACCAAGCAACATTAACATTATATTCGTTGAAAAGCCACTACCTCTGTATACACCACCATTACACAATCATTGGCATAATATGTGTTGTATACACCACCATTGACTTAATATGTGTTGCTGTAATCAAATCAAAGCAGCTTGCTACCATCAACGCAATAACAAAAAACACCCCAACCGAGGGGTATGCAACACCTTTCTTCTCTGGACTCTGTAACAAAGGTAAGTAAATACATGTATGTAAACATGCATACCTTTAACAGTGCAAAGAGAAAGCTCAGAGGATCGCATTATAAACGCCCCGTGAAGCTGCTTCTCTAAACCTAATATGTGGCCGCCATGTTCTATATACGAAAGAGGAGTCACTGCCTTCATCCGCCATTTCAGTGCACTCAGCAAAAGCAGCTCCATTCTTTGAATAGTCTGCGGTTCGAATGCATGTTCGGCTTCCCCTACCTGGAAACACAAAATAAGAGCACCATTTTCAAACACAAGCAGGAGCCACAGTGACATTCAATTCATAATTACTATCATAACCTGAAGGGCAAGAAGCAGAGGAACTTGGCGTTCTTCCATCTTGGCTGCCAGAGACAAGCAGGCGATAGATGCTAGTTGTATCGCCCACGACTTCCATTGCTGTGAACACAACAACATTCAAGCTGTTTACAATGATTTTGAATGGAAGATCATTTGAGAGATGATATGTTTATAAATGCTTTAGTCATACTGACAGAACCCAAAAATATGAGAAGCTCTTATCAACTACCTGAACTTCTGTACAGGAAAGAAAACGATCAAGGTAGTTTGCAGCCAACAGGGTTGTTTCTGGAAGAAAACAGTAATGCGCCTGAACCTGCATTCATTAACAGAAGTTCAAATCATTCAACGTTAAGATTTTACATTTGGGCATTGAGATTTTGGATGAATGGATAGATTTTTTACCTTCAAAATCCAGGAGACAGCTTTTTGGCGAGCTCTGGCATCGCCATTGTTAACCTCGAGCCTCTTGACATAGTCCTATTGAGGAGTATACAGTGATTCTTTGCTAACGAGGATAGATAATTCTCCATCCTCAACATCATCCCTTGCGTGGTTGTGATTATTGAGCACTGGCGGTGCATCGTGAGAAGAGGAAAATCCATATTGATCAGTACAGTAAGGATGGTAAGTGCAATGAACGCTGTGAGAAGCCATGACTGACGCTCGTATGAGCCTTACAACCGCCAATGTTGACTGAGGATATCCGAGTCCCGACGACCTATCCACCACCCGCCGCAGCATTCAATGTTGTGTAGCAGGGGGACACTTCTCGCCTGAATCCTCGGCCATACCACGCAATCTATCAACTGCCATTTTGCTCTTCCGTCATTTTTATTCGGCACTTCACCCATACCTACCCATGAGTCTCGAAATTAGCAACCAGTGGCCATGACCAATATATGAAAAGTATAGGAGTTAAGGGTGGTAGTTGGAAGCACTGTTTTAAATATTATTTAATGCATGGGAAGACGTGAAGGCAGCAATAACACTTTAAACTTATGAACCAATCAAATCGTAACAAATATATATATATATTTTTATTTTAAAATATATTAATACAAACTTCCTAAATTAAACATTATAATTTCTAAAAAAAATTAAAGTCAAACCTAAACTAATAGCAAGTCAACGATGAACTCATCGCTATTAGTCCCTGGCCTTGGCAGGGACTAATAAGAAAAGAGATTTAAAAGAAAATAACATCATTCAAAAAATTATATAATTTTCGCATAAGTATATAATTTTTCTCGCACACGTGATAAAATGATATAAATTTAAATCTTTTGTTTTTTATTAAATAAATAAAAAATGAAACGCTCTAATAAATAAATTTCTTACATTTAAAACTTGGTAAATAAAGTTCTCACACACATGATAAAATGATATAAATTTAAATCCTTTGCTTTTTACTAAATAAATAAAAAATGAAACGCTCTAATAAATAAATTTCCTACATTTAAAGCTTGGTAAATAAAGTTCTCACACATGAAAAAATGATATAAATTTAAATCCTTTGTTTTTTACTAAATAAATAAAAAATGAAATGCTCTAATAAATAAATTTCCTACATTTAAAACTTGGTAAATAATGTTCTCACACATGATAAAACAATATAAATTTAAATATTTTTTTTTAACTAAATAAATAAAAAATGAAACGCTCTAATAAATAAATTTCCTACATTTAAAACTTGATAAACAAGTGTTGTATGGCAGCTTAGTCCCTGCCAGGTTGGTATGGGAGTAAATGTGACCAACTACAGGCAAGTGGCTAAAAAGTTGATATACATGTGGTTTGCGTGAAGAACATAGTATTCCCGAATTAGTTCTTCTTGAAAAAATATAAAAAATTATCAATGTTTGAATGGTTGTTGGACACAAAAAATTTAGCATTACCGAATTGGTTATTTTTAAAACTAGGACATAGAGAGTCATCATAAATAAATAAATTTTACATACCAAATATGTATTTGTACCAAGGAGGTTAGAAAGTAAATTTTGAAAAATGGAGTCGAAGTGTAAATGAAACGAAGTGTTTGGTGGAAAATGTATATGAGGGAAATGTTGTGTGCAAGGTGCATATTTTGAAAGATGGGGCAAAAGTAAATGACGGTTGGCAGGCCAAGCACCATCTAATTTTGGAAATTATATAGTAAACATTTTATTTTTTTGAAAGTATATAAGAAAGTAAAAAATTTGTTGACAGTGCAAGATTAAATTTGGAAATTTAAATGCATTTTCAATGTGCACTAGTGAAAGATAAAAATATATGATGGCATAAAATTAATAGGAGATAAGAAATATAAAAATTTTAATGTATTTGTGAACATTTTCCATAAATGCATTTGTTATAGGGAGTGCTGAAAGATAAGAGTAGAGTCTTTAGGATATAAAAATTTAGATGCATTTTTATTTGAAATCTGTCAGAAAATAGAAGTTTGTTACATACCACTGCAAATGTTGAAATATACAAAAAAAAAACAAAGTGTGTTACATATAAACCAGAATTTCAATGCGTTTGTCATGTAGACTGGGATTGCGGCTCTCGCGAACCATTAGAGAAATATTTACAAGAAACGAGATTGTGGAAAGAAGATAGAGTGCAACAGCTGCAGAAGAAAATAAATGGAAGGTATAAGTGTTTTCTTATACATGTTTATTTAAGAAAATAGAATAACTGGGTTGAGAAACAAAGAAAGATGGGATGAGTAAACTTACAGTGAGGGTACATAAGAGCTCTTTGGCTATTTGCTTGCGGCTTCCCTTTCATTGATGTCGGCGACGACTGCGGTTTCAAGGATGTTCTCCATGGCTGTTGGAATGCTGACAACTGCCTGTTGTCTTTCGTTGGCGGCCTGTTTCAATTGCCTTTGGACCCATTATTCAATGTACGCTCTCATTGGGGCGACGTTGATCTCATTCTGGATCTTGATGTTTAAAATATCGTTTTCTAATTCCTGGAAGTTGATAGAAAGATTAGAGAGAGCCTGATGAATTTCCTCATTCTGTACTGCATATTTGACTAGCTAGTCATGGACGTGAGATTGATCAAATTGAAGGATGTTGTAAAGTATTTCTAGAGAGAAGGTCTTCAACATAGCAACCTGTTTATCGAACTCTTCTCTGGTTAAAAGAAAGGAGTTTGCAATTAAGAGGGGGTCTTGGAAGTCATTTGTTTTCCCGACTAAGTCTATGTTTGACAGCTTTGTGAATAATTTATCTTTCTTCGATATGACTTGTTCACATGACTGAACAATGAGACACAGGTTGTTTACTTTTTCTTTCCAACATGCATTCAATTGGCCTTTTGGATGGAAGATCTTCTTCTCTTCTTTTTGTTTTTGTCATATTGTTGACAATGTTGCCAAAAGGGATGACCGTTTTTAAGAAGAAATTTTCTTCATCTTTTAATTCGGCTTGCAAAAGATCGAGCAAGCTATGTGCTCTGGTTCCAAGGGAAGCGATGGTTTGTGATCTTTTCCAGACATCGGTAACCAGTTCCATTCTTTTTGTGATATTGTTTTCCACATATCCTTTACAGGATGCGAGCAGGGTGGAGGGTGCTTTTACATTGGGTGCAGGGGTTCCAGACATGGCTATTTCCAAAGGATTGACATGCAATGGCATAGGAAAGAAAGCGTCTTCCAATTCCTTGACCTTATCCTTCAGTATGGCATTGTGGGTCTCCATGCGTTAAATGGAGTCATGAAGTGCTTCTTTGGTTGCGGTGTGAAGTTGACAGATTTGGGACAACCGCATGTTGGCAACGTCAACCTTTGAACAAGATTTGCCTTTGATATTTTTCACATTTTTTTTCTGAAATATCAATTTTTTGTTCTGGCTATCAAAAACAGTGCTGTGGAACATGAAGGATTCATCTTCGTCAAAATTTTGGGCAACAGATATGTCCATTGGATGGCTATGGTGGATGGCGTCATTGGGTTGATCAAAGAAGGGGAACATGGCATCCAGATCAGTGTCAATTTCCATGTTCTCGGTATGAATTTTCGAGTCTTCTGCCTGCCCCACATTTTTTTTTCCTCTTCTTCTCCACTGGAAGCTTGTGAGAACTATCAATTTTAGAGTGAGGAGGGTCGTTATCTCCTCCTCCGTTTGAAGAATTCTGGGTTTCTTTGTTGCTATGATGGGTCGTTCGAGTGATGCTCTGGGATGTCGTACTTTTTTAGTGGTATTTGCGTATTGAACACTCTTGTCATTGGGGTCTTTCCCATGTTGCATGTACAATTTCGTGCAGCTTTGCACTGTCTCTACGTCGTCGGCATCAAAGGCAGGCTAGTGACTGTCTCTGTTTTTGGGCAGGTGTTTATTTACAAAACAATCGTCGAGGCCAAGTGAATGTAAATGTTTTCTAAAAATATCATAGGGGTCGAATCCTTTTATGTGTTCAACATATTTGAGGTTGGAGATACTAAAATGTGTTGCAAAATCGTCAAATTTGTTGATGTTTTTCAACACGAACTCCCCTATTTTCCAAGGCATAGGAATGAACTGTTTTTTTTCCTTCCTTTGGAATAGATGGAACCAGTAGCTGTATTGACATGCTACTTCTACAATAAAAATTATGTCCATAATGTGACATGGAAGGAGAGCAGGTTGTTCCATGGAGACAAAAATTCTTATGACAGTGTAATTATCCAAATGTTGGACTGTTCCCTTTTTGTCCAAAAAATTAGTTGCCTGCTCAGATAAGTGGGGAGCATTTTCCCCTAACAAGAAAAGTTTGAAAATCGACAAGAAGCCATTAAAAACCTCATAAAAATAGTGGGAAGCCTTGTGCTTCCACAAGCCCTGGTACCAGAATGTTACTAGGTGGAAATCGCAGTTGACATTCTTGGACAGAGACAGTTGCAAAAATCGACAGGAATGTGCTATTGCAAAAACTAAATAGGATGACATATAAAATTTATTTCCCCTTTTGTAGCTTGACAATTGGGAAGAGATTTCATAAGAAATTATCCTTCTCCAATAAAAAATGGCTTGTTCGTTGACTGTGAAATACAAAATGTAAAGAGCCATGCGAGAAACAACAGTTGTGGATTCCTATCCTGTTATTCTTGTAAACAGCCAGGCAATTTCGCGAAAAGGATTTTTAAATGAACTAACCTACATGGTTGTAATATCTTTAGGAACTAGATCCGGGTTTTCCAAAAAAGGGGTAAGAAGTCCAATCCGTTATTATGCTTTGCTAGGAACTATTTGCAATCTTCTCCTTTGAACGTCAATGTTGGCTCGGGCAATTTTAGCATATGTCGAAAGAGCTAAGGCGACAAAGAAACAGAAGAGTGGTCGTGCAGTGGAATAATTCTTTTCTCTACAATAAATTTATTGGCGCACCAATAGACCAAGTCCTTATAGTTAAAAACCTCAGGGACACAGCCTGCATGAGCAATCCCGGAGGTCCAAATTACTTGGTTCTCTGTGGCATAGGTTGAGTAATAAGAAAATGCCCTGGACCAGTGGAAGTTCTGGTCATGAAGGCCGAAGATGTTCACTGTATCTCCACAGAACTGGTGCGGAACTGATGCCATAGGCTTATGAGAAGGTTGTTTTGCTGCAGATGATGGTTTAAATGAATAGTCACAGTGAATAATGTAACTTTTTGCTAAATCTTGGTTAAATGCTTATGAATGGGAAAGCTCCTCGAGCCTTTCGCTGATTAATGACAATCGGTAGTGGTGGTGCATGATGAATTGTTAGAAGTAAAGTTTATTTATTGCATATTTAGAAATGCGAAGGTGGCGGGTACAACAAAGAGCAATTAAGGAATGGATGTTTCTTGAATGTACGAAGGCCACGCGATGTGAAAGGGATTTTATGATTTTGAAATGAACACTCGGAAGGGACAATATAATATGCCCGCAAATTTTGGTTTAATGCACATGAATACAAGATTTTCTCGGCCCTTTTTCCCATCAATGATAATATATATGGTTTCTGCATGATGGCCTGTTAGAATTAAATGCCAGTAATTCCACATTTAGAAACAATATATGTCTATATATAAAAAAAACTTTATATTTTCTTTTATTATAGAGAAGTGCGAAGGTGACGGAGACGACAGAGAGCAAGGAAAGAATGGAAATTTCTGAAAAGAGGTTGGACGTAATTCAAAAAAGCGTTACGGGGATAGTCAGGAAGAGATCATGAAGTGGGAGTTCAGCGACTGGTTTGTATATTTGTGGAATTTCGGCAAAATGGCTAAGTATGGAATAGGGAAATTGCTAATTTCATGCGTAGCAATAAAATCTTATATATAATTTCCATCTGCTAGTTCCAAAAGGACATAGGCACAGGAAACAACGACTACGAACTGAATATTTCTTCAACCCGGCAAAGGGACGATTCCCTAAAGAAATTTGAACAAATGGTGAAGTATGGAAAGAGGACAGATGGGCTTCAAAACGGGTTGATAATAGTTCCAGTAAATATGCAAGGAAGCAGTGGTTAAATTGTATTTCTCAAAAGTTTTCAATGCAAAAAATGTGCATCACGTAAAAGGGCATGATAGGTGGACCGTAATACGGAAAAGGGTAAAATTTCATGTTTCAGAATTTTTGAGTGCAAAATGTGTAAAACGGAAGAGATCATGAAAAGGGCATGATAGGTCGACCATAATACGGAAAAGGGCATGATCTAAGAACGGTTGCAAATTTGTATATCTCTCAATTTATATATAGCAGAGCTACGAATGTTGTTTGGAGGTTCTGGAAAAGTAGAGATTCAATGTTGATGCAGCCAGCGGGGTCCTCCTGTCAATTTCTATATGGCGGAACTCTGGGTGGCAGTTGTGGGACAGGGAACAATAGAGGGTCAATTTAAAGAAAGGGGAAGCGGTGGTTGGAAACGTGTGAATTGGGAAAATAGAAAGGCGGAAGACATTTTTCGTAAGTGTGAATTGGTTTCAAAGAATCCCCATTGTTGCAAAATCATGATCTACTAGTTATCAGGAAATGTGTTGTTGAAGATTACATTTTATTGCAATCTGTGCGTGTAGATATGTTCTTGATACATTATTCCATGATTGTAACATACCAACTAAAGTAGTGAACTTTGTTTTGTACTAATTAGCATTAAAACTTAATAATTGCATCTCTAGAAACAAGAAGAATGATTTTGCTGGAACATTTTACATTGGTATTAGTAAAAAGAAGATCAAAGAAGTACGAGAGCACAGAAGTATGGAAATTAGAACATGCGTGAAACCCAGAAAAGTGCCAGAGATGAACAGTCCAAGGCAAAAATTTCGTAATAGCAAATCCATTTAAAAAAATAAGAAAAGTACTGAGTACTGTACATCTATGCTTAGAAGGATCCAGTTCTTCGGTTGAAAACATTGAAGGTATCTGCGACAAACAAAGGCACGGGTTCCGCAGTATGCAAGATCCTTGGAGTTTTCTCCTCGATTAATCATCCTCTGCTAAGATTGATATTTTTCAGAAGCTTTGCTTGAGGAAGAAGACGAAAATGGTTGCAGGGCAAGTGGAATAGCCCTTAGTTGAAACCGACTCTTCATAGTGGAAAAAAATTTAGTAGTTCATCTTGCACGTTCAATTATAGAGGCCCAAATTAGTCCATTCTGGGCAGAAGGAGATGACTAGTAGGAAAATGCATTGCAGCAGTGAAAGTTTTGCACCTGATACCCGAAAATGTTAAACAATATTTTTTTGGCTTGAAATATATCTTTGGAAGCATCAACATATGATTGCTTTACAGTCAAAATCTTCCACCCAGAACGGACTAATTTGGAACTCTGGAATTCCTACTTTGGCGGTGCAAAGTGGTTGTTGCGTTCTCTGTCCAGTTTTTTTTCTGAAACTCCTTTTGGTGTTGTCATGACTGCGATCACTAAGCCGAGAAGGTCCGTTCGTTATGGTTCATTTCAATTTGGGCCCAGCAGTGGGAATATTTTTTTCATTTCCATCATCCATTGTCGTATCATCATCCATCAGATCATCTTCTTCTGGCTTGGAATTCATGGCATAAAGTTCTGCGACAGGCATGACTACAAGTGGGTAGGTTCTTTGAGCAGCCACGGTTGGAATCGATTTTTTTGGCTTGAAATATATCTCTCGGTGTACCAAGGGACCATCTTGTTTTTTGCTCGTGGCCGAAGAGAGATGAATAGTAAGAATATGCCCTGGAATAGTGGAACCTGTGGCCATTATGCCCCAATGTGTTGACTGTGTGTGGAGAGAACTGCTGCCACAAGTTATTAAGAATTTTCATTTGCGAGAGACAATGTTTCAAATGAAAATCGGGGAGGGATAATATAAGCCTCCACAAAGTTTGGTTTAATGCGTATCAATGGAATATCTCCTCGATCCTTTCGCTGATCAATGACAATTTCTAGGGGTCATGCAGAATGAGTTGTGACCATCACAGCTCACTAATTGCACAATTAGAAAAAAGTGTGAAGGTGGCAGTGACGGTGAAAAGACATTAAGAATCAGAAATTTCTTAAAAGCACCAACCCTTCGGCGGACAAAAAAAAAAAAGATTGTGTCGCCTTTGAAATGAATACTTAGAAAGGATAACATACTTGTGCACAAATCTTAGTTTAATTAATACTAATGACAAGTCTTCTCCGAAATTCCGGACATTAATGACAATTGTAACGGTTGCTGCAGGATGGCTACTAACATTAAATCTTAATTATTGAATATAGAAAGCGATCAGGTGAGTTACAAAAGAAAAAATAGAAGAATATATACCTAGGAGATGTGAAGGCCTAATGGTTCTCTACCTGGAGGACGGGTTCTCGGTTTGGCGGGCTGAAAATTGAGCCTCTATTGTTCTGTGTCCTACAAATGGCAGCTACACTTCCGTGAGATACAAAATGGTAGGAAGAGTTGCGGGTTGGTTGGTTTAACTTTGCGGGTTGGTTGGTTAAACATGTACTTTTATAAAGTATGGACATCAGATTGTATAGAACATATCCAAATCCATGATTCCATACTTGGGCACCTTTTGTTTCGCGCGTTTGCGGCCTAGCGTGATGAAAATTGAGTATCTGTTGTTTCGTGCCCTACAAATAGCACCGACAGTTCTGTGATATACAAATTGACAGCGGGAGTTGCGGAGATGAGTTTCTATATAAAGTATAGACATGAGATTTTATACAGCATATGTGGATCGCTTATTCCATACTTAGGCACTTCTTTGATCGTGGGTTCGCGACCTGGTGGGCTGAAAAAATACTAAATATTGTTCTGTGTCCTACAAATAGCATGCAAATTTCCGCGATATATAAATTGATAGCATGACCTACAGGTTGCTTGGTTGAATATTGCATTTGTACTTTTCTAGAACGTATGCAGATTCTTCGTTCCCTGTACTACAAATAGCAACCACATTTTCATGATATACAAATTGAGAGGAGGACCTACGGGTTGCTTGACTGAACATTGTATTTGTATTTTTCTAGAACATATGTGGATTCCTCATTCCATACTTGGGCACTTTTTGGATCACGGGTTTGCAGCTTGGTAGGATGAAAATTAAGTATCTATTGTTCTATGTCCTACAAATAGCACCTACACTTCCGCAATATACAAATTTACAAGCGGGCTTCTAGACATAGTCTCTATATAAATTATGGAATGAGATTTTATACAACATATGCGGATTCCTCAATCCATACTTCGCTGTTTTTGGATCCTGGATTCCCGGCCTGCCAGGCTGAAAATAGAGTCTCTATTGTTCTGTCTCCTACAAATAGCACCCAGATTTATGCGATATACAAATTAACGATGAGAGTTGTTGAGATGAGTCTCTATATAAAGTATCGACATGAGATTTTATAGAGCATATGTGGATTCGTGTTTCCATATTTAGGCAGTTTTTTGATCACGGGTTTGCAGTATGGCGGGTTGAAAAAAGAGTCTCCATTGTTCCCTGTCCTACAAATAGCACTGTGATTTCCGTGACATACAAATTGACAGGAGTCGCCACGGGCTACTTGGCTAAACATTGCATTTGTTTTTTTCTAGAACATATGTGCATCCCTCATTCCATACTTGGGCACTTTTTTGGATCGTGGGTTCACGGGCGAGTGGGCTGAAAATTAAGTATCTATTGTTCCATATCCTACAAATAGCACCCACACTTCCGCGATATACAAATTGACACGCGGACCTGTGGCCATAATCTGTATATAAAATATGGAATGAGATTTTACACAGCATATGCGGATCACTAATTACATATTTGGGCCTCTATTGTTCCACGTTGTACAAATACATTGTTGTAGAACATATGCAGACCTATGGGTTGCTTGGCTGAAATTTGCATTTGTATTGTTGTAGAACATATGCAGAGTCCTCATTCCATACTTGGGCACTCTTTGGAATCTGGATTGCAGGTTGGCGACCTGGTGGGCTGAAAATTAAGTATCTATTGTTCTGTGTTCTACAAATAGCACCTAGACTTCCGTGATATACAAATTTACACCCCGGCTTGTAAATATGCAGATTCCTGATTCCATACTTAGGCAGTTTTTGGATCATGGGTTCGTAGCCTGGCCGACCGAAAATAGTGTCTATTGTTTCATCTGCTACAAATAGCACCCAGATTTCTACGACATACAAATTGACAGGAGGAGCTGCGGGTTGCTTGGATGAACAGTGCATTTGTATTCTTCTAGAACATATGTTGATCCCTCATTCCATAGATGGGCATTTTTTGGATCGCGGGTTTGCAGCCAGGCGGGCTGAAAATTAAGTATGCAGAACCCTCATTGCATACTCACAAGTGGACTCAGGTTGCTTCGTTGAACATTGGAATTTTATTGCCCCGTAGCGATTCCATATCAATTTCATAATTATCGATTTTTTTCTATCGGGGGCTCTGGGGTTGGCAAGTTGGAAATTGGGCCTCTATTGTTCCCCGCTATACAAACACATTTTTCTAGAACATATGTGGATCCCTCATTCCATACATGAGCACTTTTTGGATCGCGGATTCGTGACCTAGCGGGCTTAAAATTAAGTATCTATTGTTTCATGTTCTACAAATAGCATCTTCACTTCCGCGATATACAAATTGACAAATGGATTTGTGGACATAGTCTCTATGTTAACTATGGAATGAGATTTTATACAGCATATGCAGATTCCTCATTCCATACTTGGGCAGTTTTTGGATGGCAGGTTGGCGGCCTGACGGGTTGAAAATAGAGTCTCTATTGTTTCCTCTCCTACATATACCACTTAGGCTTCTGTGATATACAAATTTCCTGGAGGACTCGAGCTGGTTGCCTGAACATTGCACTTTTAGGCAGTTTTTGGATGGCGGGTTCGCGACCGGGTGGGTCGAAAATAGAGTCTCCATTGTTCCCTCTGCTACAAATAACATCTAGACTTTCGCCATATACAAATTGAAAAGAGGACTCGGGTCGGTTCGCTAAACATTGCACTTTTATTGTCCCGTAACAATTCCGTATGTATTTCATATTTAACGATTTTTTTTTATTGGGGGTTGTCGGGCTGAAAAATGGGATTCTTTTATTCGGGCTCGTGGGCTGAAAATTGGGACTTTATGGACTTGAGAGCTGGCGCATTAAATTATTAAAGGATGTTAAATCACTTATTCTTAAAAGAATCAAGGAAAGAAAATGATTTATTTTTTAAATTCTATAACCGCAAGCATAACAAGGACCAATCTGAATTTTAAGGGCTTGTTGTTCATATGATAGAACGATTGCATTTCGCACACTAAATATTCGTTGATTTCAAATTATTCCAGGATATTAATCTAACTAACTTCATCTAATAAGCAAAAATGCGAAAACAATGACCAATTTGTATTTTAAGAGCCTCTTGTTTGTATGTGAGGACAGTCGCAATTCGGACACTATATATTCGTTGATTTCAAATTATTTCAGAACAACAGTTTGACCAAGTTCATCGATCAAGGAAATCTACTAAAGCAAGTGACAATATAGTTGTGTCACAGTGCCATAGAAATTACAAGGTGGATCTGTGTCCCAACTGGCTAAAAAGAAACAATTATACTGTTTAGTGTCCTCCAAAGAACAGCTAGAGTTCCAGGGTATACAAATTGATAGACAAAGCAGATAACCAAGAACCAACCATACTTTAAACAGTCCACAAGCAAGTTCCTGGAAGGTTCCATAGAGCAGAACCCATCGACCTTTGCACCAAACAATTTGATATACAAAGAAAAGACGTCGCCACATTTGTTTTCTGTTGAAACTAAATTTCATCTGGATGTTGAAAAAATATCACAGAGAGACATGAGGTATTTTGGTTTCCTCTCAAAGTTTCATATAATTTATTTTTTTTCCCTGTTCAGTCGATATGAAAAATTGCATTGTCCTCATTTAAGGTGAATTTTCTTTGTATCTGAAGCTGTCGCAGCATGTAGACATTGCTTGCCTTTTTCTATAGATATGTTTCATACAACAACTCTGCCAACTCAGGAAGCACATTTTGTAATAGTGGTTGCCTGATCGTACAATGCACGGTTGTGTTGCCCACGGTTCGAATAACACCACTGAGGCAATGTCAATAAATATATGGACATTTTTCACTGCATTGCAGATAATCAATCATATCATCAGTTATCAAAGCGGAGGCAGAGGCAGCGGAATGGCATTTTGCACAAACAGGCTCAAAGGGGGTCGAGTACACATTAGGTGGAACTAAAAGACCTTCAACCTGGGAATGCGAGCAAAGGAATTAATACATTGAAAAATATAATACACAACTGCATCCCACCCTCCCCTTTAAAACAAAAAAAAAAATTAACAGCTACATGAATTTGTTGAAGGCTATTTCTATAAGCAAAGCGAGGATGATTTTGTAAATGTATACACACAACAATTGTAGATAGCTATCTTCTCTAGATCCTTTACTGTATCTGCTCGCAACTCTGTTACAAACGTTCACTGGGTTGTCCGAAAGATCATTTCTCTAGCATCCTTCTTTTTTGTTATATTTTTGAACAACATAAGTGGAATCTGCCCTCTATGCAATTGTTGTTCCATTGACAAAAACAAATCTAAATACGTATCGAACAATTGTCCTGCAACATGGAACAGTGCAATTTTTGTGTAACTTATTCGACATACATGCAGAAGTGAAAGTAAACAACAAAACTGAATATGAAAAGCGGTATCATTGCCTTCTCGCTGTCTAAATCTCCATTCTTTATATGGAGAATGTATTGCGACCCAAATTTCCTGGCCACTGTGACAACAACCCCAATCGTTCCCATTGGGTAAATATCAGTGCTCTGTGCAAGTTGCCTAATAGTCGATTCCGGGAGGAAGTGGTATTCTGAACAAATAGGAGCAATTTTTTCCACAATGCTTGTTTCGTTGACCGAAATAATTCGATCGCAATCACCACGGTCATATACTGTTTTCGACAATATATTAAAATTTGTAATGGATATCCCATTACGCGGCAATATCTTTTTTGCATGTTTCTAAACAAGTTGAGGAGGAACAGTCAGTGTGATTTTCATCATGGCGTCCTTGTCTGTCATATCAGCATGCATAATGGGTCTACTTTTGTTTTCCTTGTCCAAGTAGGTGGTATAGACAACCATTATGTCCCCGATGAACACCTATCCAGTTTGGCGGCTGTTCAAGGCCTCTATTGACAGTACTTTGGATGTCATAACTCTAGACCTGAGGACATTTTTTGAACAGGAAAACTAAAGTGAATGGTAGTGTGCTACAAGTACACGCATACTTCTGATGAACTATGGAGCCAGAGTTTCACAATGACACCTCTTAGTCTGCGAAACATGCAACAGGTTCAACGTTTTTCTCGTACTTGTTGATACTTCTTGTGAGCTGCAAACCATGTACTGTAGATGGAATCAACATATTCGCCATGCCATAGATGAATATATATCCTGGGACATTTGTCTAGTAAACATAGTAAGAGCATAGCGCATGCATCTTGACCTTTGGCCTTGTCGGTCCGTCGATGTCTGGGATGACTGATTGCTCATGGTCGTCTCACTAGTCCAAATTTTTCTGATGCAAGAATTTGCAGATGGACATCAGGACTAAGCAAATATATGCATTCTATATTATATGCACGCACCCAGTTTGTATCTTTAATTTTTCGGCACACTTGGTATACCTTTTAGAAGATTGTACCACAGAACCCTCTACTGTTGCACAGAAGAATTCATCTCCCTGTCCAAGGAACCTTTTTTTTCCAAGGCAGCAATGCAGAAGATGCAATCGACAGAAAGGAAAGTTAGTTTGAAAATAAACATGTAAAACAAAAAAGAAACAGGTATATTTACCTGCCAAAGAGTCCTTCTCCTTGTCCAGCCATTATGTTTGTTTAAATGCAGCAATGCAACACAAACACAATAGACATGCACTAGCTTAGTATGCAGGAATAAACGTATGCAACCAAGAAAACTTACCATGTAGGAAGGCACGCAACTAGCTTAACACATATCCAGACCATAAATGAAATATAAAATAGCGCAATATGAAACAATAGTACGAGCATGCACCTTCTATATCCTCTTCAGTCGATGCAGTTGAGACTCTCTCATTTTCTCCAGCTACTTTGTTTGTTTCAATTTGTAAACCCACAAAATTTAATGAACATCAATGGAAGCTGGTATTCAGTGGAGAACAAGCAATATGTACATAGAGCAAAACTGACTCAACTAACAGTCTACAAAGGTAGAAATATGAACCTTTGCACTTCTCTATCCATGGTTGTAAACATGTACAATTTTTTTCCCTAGCCAAAATATATTACAAGGCACAAAATATCATGCAACTACATGGCCACAGCTAAATGATTTCTGCTTTTCCCTAAGAATTTATCCACATATGCCCTCCATGTTATTTATCCTCTACACAGACTGCTGTGCACATGATACAAGTTCTCAGTTTTTTCGTGGTGAATTACCCACACATGCTTCCACACATGGAAATATAATCTTGCAGAATCTTTGTTGCACATATCATATGTCAAGAACAACACAAATTGCATCCTGCGCACACTAGTCTATGTAGAGGAGAAAGGACATGTCATGTCATATCTGTACATCTGACCATACATGGTTTATAAATGTACCCTGCATACATATGCTTTATTCCAACAAAAAAACAACGGGTATTGTAACTTCACATGTAATCCTCAAACAATTTTGCATGAAACTATTTTCTTCCATGGCAGGACTGCAGCACTAGGAAAATCTCACAGAATAACAGATCTCGACTCCAGAAGACATGGCAAATAAAACAAATGCATATCCACTGGCGGGTGCAGGGGATGAACACCGTAAAGTGCCCCAAACAAAACAATAACAATCCAAAATATATATATATAAAAAAAAGCTCCAACCACCGCTGCTACACCCCAACCCTGCAAGGCTGAATCAAAGAAAAGAAACCAGCATGGACCAAACCAGCTAGAAAGCACGAAGAGGCCGAACTGCACCCCCAATGCCCTAAAGCACAAACCCCATCCAAACAAATAGAACTAGCAACCCGGGAACCAACGAACCAACAAGAACCATCGAGCCAGTGAACAACATATGTATCTCCAATGATTACGAAACTTCAACCCAAATAGAAAAGGAACCGGAAACACACAAGGAATGCGAGACTACAAAGAAGTAAACATTCTTACTTGCAAACTGCAAACTAAACAACAAACAAGGACTACAAAATGAAACCATGACATCCAAACTTACTCCGTCACGGTGAAATGCAGAAGCACAACTCGAATCACTAGCAAAACAACAACAAGCAGCAACCGAGAAACCAGCGAAGAAGAACCACTCACTGAACCAGTAAACAATGTATGTAGCCTCAATGATTACGAGGATGAAGCATACAATGGAAGAAACTGACAAACTAGCGAAGAAGAAGCAGTCACTGAACCAGTAAACAATGTATGTAGCTTCAATGGAAGAACAAGGACAAAACATACAATGGCTATTGAACTGGCAGTAGACAATCAAGTGCAAATTCACTGTAACTGTATAGAAAATTTCGAGGAAAAATGTACTCATAGAACCATATTTACATAAACATTTAAGAGTCTCAGGCTGTCTAAGCACCTCATGGAATGCAAACATTTAAGCTATTAGGGGTGTTGCAGAACGTCGCGTCATGTGAACATTTACGCAGTCAGTCCTATTGACGCATCTCAGAATAAGTGTCAATACATTTCAAGAAATATACATCCTCCAAAGACGCTATAAACTTTGGAATTCTCAATCACTACAAAGCTTGGATATCAAAACTTTTCAATATGCTTATTACATATCAAAACTTGTGGATATATTCGGGTAGCAAAAAATGCTAATACAAACATTCGAACCAATGCTAGCATTAATCAACCTTGAAGCAAGATACGGGAAAAATATATGATTAAAACATACTGACTACGAGAAAAACTTTGGATATGTTGCCATATAGTACATTGGGAATAGCGAAGCTGGCAATAAGACCTCCAATCTCTTATCCAATCAGATCAATACATATATGTTACTTTTTATTATATAAAAATATATGCTTTTATTTCCATAGCTCCAACAATAAGTATTGTGCAAATATTTCGGGTCAAAGGACAAAGTAATATGCAGTCAACGATTTATCGATTGCTATAGTCCCTCTACGCCTATGGCAGGGACTAATAAAGGATGAATACAATATACCAAAATTATGGTGAAAAGAAATTATATAATTATGATATCAATTTAATGATTAATTACATTGAACAACATTATTTAAAAAGAAAACTCCATACATTTAAAAATAATAATAAAACAAAAATAAAAGGTAATTTCACTAAACTCTTATTCCTAGTAATTAAAATATGAAAATAAAATAGAAAAACTTATAAATAACAGAAATTGAAAATGAAGTAGGAATGATGTTACAATGTAAATTCATTCAACAAAACATGAAAATTTGAATAGTATCCATGGTTTAATATGAATTAAGGAAAAAAATAAATAAACAATTTAATAGGAAAATATGTTAAAGTTTAATAAAAATCTATTTTAAACCACCACCGAAAAATAGCATGTGGCATGTTAAGACAAGTTTCCAATAAATAATAACAAAAATTACAAATAAATTTATTGTTGGTCTCGGGTGAGGGTAAATAAAATTATTCTATTGTGTGTAATGTAATTCAATACCCTTCGCACCAAAATTTATTAACCACAAATTGAGCTCACATTGATCCTTCCTCATTGATGACAGATATGCAGGTGAAATCGAAGGCGAGCAGAGGCCTTGACGACCAAAGGCACGACCCTCTACAGGGCGAGGTCAAAATCTTCATCCATGTTGAACCTGTCTCGGTTTGGAGGAAGATCCCAATTGAAGGCATGGATTAACGACCCTAGATTGTAGTCCACCATCATAATCCCCATGTGAGTGCCCACATAGATGCGTCTGCTTGTGCCGAACGGGATGAGCTCAAATTCGTTGCCTCAGAGATCAATTTTGGATCTCACAAACCTATTTGGATTGGACAAGTGAACTTTCTCTTATTTGTGCAATGAATTTTCTCCATGGTCAATCCCCGACTCCTCTGAAGCACCTTGCCCAGTAGGTATGTTTCATATCTTGTGGTTGTGTCTTTACCCTACTGCCTCTACTCTTTTCTCGATTCATACACATTAAATGGAGCGTGCCCATTCAAATTTCAAAATTCAAAATAAATCTCTTGAGGGAAGAAGAGTTAGTTAGCAATTTAAGTCACCTCCTTCACCCACCTCGCGAGTGGGCCTGTCGGAATGTTTTCCCCATCGGCAGTGTTATCACTGAAAAAATTCTCACCACAAACACAGACAATGGATGAAGAAACAATCATGAAAAGAACAGAATACTCCCAATAAATATGGAAGGAAATTACAATCGGTTTGGAAAAATAAGCACAAAACTATACAAAAAAGGTTATGAAGTTCCACATGTATTGATCACAATCAGCGCACGCACATCCACACAGGATAACGTGGCGTACAACATGCACAGTGCACGGCCTGCACGACTGATAGACAGAAAACCCGCGCGGATGCAGAAAAGACACATTGATGATTTTGGTCGAGCCTAAATCACTTATGGGATGGAGTGGATTCCCCCCATACCCAAAATCACCCCCAAATTCTGCCTTGGGATCACTGAAAGGGATGGGAGGTACCTCCAAAGGCTTCTCATTCACATTTGAAGCTAGTTTGGAAAAATCTTGCCATCCTCCTATAAATAAAGGGCCATTGTATGCAAAGAAGAAGAAGCAATTTGAGTATTGTTATGTTGTTCAATTTGTCTTTGAGAAGCCATCTTTCTCCTAGAACTCTTTGAGCATTCGTAGCAAGTTTTGCACTTCTCTCCTCTTGAGAAGTTCAACTATCAATTATTCGCCATTGTATTTTCATTTTTAGCCATTGTTAGAAGAGAGAAATCTTTGTATTTGGTTACTCAATATCCTTTCCAAGGAGGAAGAGGGAACTCATAAGTTCCCATATTTCTCCAAGGTGTTATCAATTCGAAGATCAGTCTCATTTGGTAGTTATTCCTTGTGTCTCTTTCTTGCATCAATTTTAGTTGTTACATGCTTAGTTTAGTTTTATTTCTTTATTGTTTACTTCTTGTTTCCTACTTAGATAAGCCACTAATCAACTAACAAACTATTGTGTTGTCATGCTAGCCTAACTAGATAGTTAAGGGACCTCTTTTTGCTCATCCAAGTGGAAAAAATAACCCAACAGATTAGTGACCATACTAGGGATCTGGATCAAAATCCTCCCCAATTAGGTTGTTAAAGTTTTCTTTCTCACTCATTTGTGTTTTCAGGGGTTAAAAATGGCCTATTCTCATCTTTAGAGAGAAGGGTTTCATCCCACATTGAGTGAAATTGTTCAAAATTTGTGTCCCGCCAACTTCTCTACATGCATGCAGTTTTGAGGCAAATAGTCGTGTGGTCCATGCACATCCGCACTCCATTAGAACTCTTCAACCACACACTTTGTGCTTGATGTGTGACTATTTCTGGTTTAACCGCGCACTGGTCTTATTTTTGCTAAATTGTAAGGATTGAGCAGTTCACTTCCACCAAGTAGGTTAGATTTGATTTATGCATTGTTGTAAAAGCCATTGAAAGCAGGCTTGGGGATCCACTCTTGCATATATAGCTTAAAACCACACATAGACACTTAGGGAGGATAAAAAGAACGTTTGCATCTTTTACTTCCTTACTTGCCACATGGATGGCCTAAAGCTTAGCATGTGAATTTTATTATCTTCTCTTCTTTTACAAAGTCATCACACTAATTTGGGACTAGAAAATTATTTAAGTAATCTTGGAGTATTCTCTTTCCTCGCACCCTAGTGTGATCTTGGAAATCGGAAAAGATATTTCCTAAACAATTCTTCATCTCCCTTAAAGAAAAATCAACCTAATCTCTAGGAGAGGCCAATACCTCTTAGCTAATTTTGAAACTTAAATCTAAGATTTGTAAGGGCCCACACATGCCCACATGTGCACAATCCTATGATAGTTTTGAATTCTAGAGTAACTCACTTAGGAAGTTTAAAGCATTGGAAGGGCCCATACATGCCCATATGTTCACAATCTAGGGACGGTTTTCAAGCTTTATTAGATTACAAAACATCTTAGGGAGATAAAAGAGCTAAAGTAAGGATTGCCATATCCACCATGTTAGCCTAAGATTATTTCATTTGCAAGGGTCATTTAAAAAATTTTAGTAAGTTGTCTAAACAAGACAAGTAAAGGAGCACACAATGTCCACCATGTTAAAAACTTGAATTTAACTTATTAAAAAAAAAATTCACCATCACCACTCCTTGCACACACTCTCACTCAAAAAACAATTGCTAGATACTTGAAACTCTTTTTTGGGATTCACTTGTTTAGTAAAGAGCATTTTGGCATGCCATCATAAAAACGAAGTTGGTCCATGACCCCAACTTCACATCCTACTCTCACATTATAAGAAAAACCATAATCAACCCACTTTCTAACCTCCACAGTAGGAACACAAAATAATTTGGTAGTCTAAGTTACAATTTTGGGGATAGGAATCCAAATAAGTCCCCATCATCATTTCTCATTTGAAACTTAGAAAGTTGTGAATTAGGGTGCCAAAATCCTCCCACTCAATCATTCCTACACCATAAGGCAGGGACACACACGTGAAGGGTCAAAGGTCGAGGTCCATTTGTTCTTTGTGTGCCTCCTTGGGTCACCCAACCCTTGGAAAGCATTAATATCATGACCGGTTTCTGAGGCCAAAAATGTAAATGTCGTTCTTGATGGAGGTATCTTAGTAGTCCAATCTAGGATTTATCTACCCAAGGTGGCAGTTGTGGGCTGCAATCGCACCTCAGTCATATTTTGAACGGTTGTTGGGAAATATCGCCAGTACTTCCATGATATTCCCCCTTCACCCCTCATTATAACCGATTGTTTGTCCCTTCACTAGCTTCTCCTCAAGTGGGTTATGGCCCCACTGTCAAGTTCTTTTTTTGAGGTCTAGTGTTATTGGAGAGGAAGGACGTTACATCATATAGGACACGTGCACTTGATTACTCGATTTTTATCCCCCCATGTGGAGTTACAAAAATCCCAAGCTACCTTTCACATTGTTTTGATGTATAATCTTCACCACTTGATTACATGCAGTTTTATGGATACATTGTTTAAAGTAATTTGAAAGTAATTTTTCCTATCATTCTTCACCACCATTTTCAGACACCCACCTCTAGACTAGAATCATAGGGGAACCACCGTATCCCCATCGTTTTAGGTGCTTGAGAAACTTGCCCCCAATTTTGGGTGGTGTTCCTAATTTTGTTGAGACAACAGAAGTACCGTCACATACACTAGTTAGTGCTATGGTACTAGGCTCATGATTTCTGGGGGCCACTTTGCTTGGAACCAATATCCAAAGTAACTCACAAACAAACCCTCCACCACAAGGAGTAGGAGATCAAAATTTTTCACAAATTACAAGCTCCCAAGAAACCACTTCCCCTCATACCATGGCAAGATCCACCCCCATCATGCCCTACTTGGCTTCACTTAATATCCCTGACCTAACCAAATTGACAAATGATCCCATATTGCATGACCCCACTAGGTTGAATATGCCCACACATCTACGTTCTAACATTATTAAATTTGAAGGAAAATTCAAAGAGGACCCAACCAACCATGTCATGTATATACGCCCCATTCCCATATATATGCCCTTTTTCCAAACTTCCTCACTTATGTTTCAGAGCATTCAAGCTTTGTTTATTGCTCCATTCACACCTTTGGGATCCTAAATCCCTCACCTTCACAACGATACCCTCATATAATCATTTCATTTCGGATCCCTTGAGGCCCCTTTTGATTCCCCAGGCACAGGTAAGCTTCACCTCTCCACATTTCATTATCAAACAATTGTTATATATGTTTTATCATCAGATATTTTTCACTTTGGGTATTTGATGTTTGTATGAGAAAATACTTGGTACAACAATATACAACCCATTCCGTCTTGGCCACCCTATGGACCCTTCAGGTATATGTTCAAAAACGCCATGCAATCACTCCTTTTGCAAACAACTGCATATCCAAGTTACACCCATTGAAATTTATCCTTAGGATCCCCACAACGGACGGCAGAGACAAACTTCATGGAGAAGTGCCGAAATGTCGTGGGCCATTTGATCGCACTGAGTTGAGAGGGCGTTAAGCCGTAGAAGTAGCCATGGGAGAAGCTATATGGACGGTGGAGACACTTTGAGATAGAAATGGCGAACAACCGATAGCCATTGGATCTTGCAGAGTTGCAAGGCGGTTAGGGTCAGTGCAGTCTCGAAGACGTTTGAGTTCAGGATCTCGCATCTCGGGGTTTTGCAAGAAGAGAGCGCAAGAGTTGGGTGCTCCAACTCACAAAGTCACGAAGTGCGAAGTGGCGAGGAGAAAAATATGAACCGTTGGATCCAGGAACGGGAGGATCGTCAGATCAGAACTCCATGGAGATATCGTATATCGGGAGTTCGGGGGTTTGGAGGTTGGAAGGGGTCACTTTCGACCATAGAAGTCGCGAAGTGTCGAGAGCCGAGGCTCGTGAGAACACGTGGCACATCCACCAAGTGGGGCCCGCGTGATTGATAGGTGGGCACGCATCGCCTGGAAAGAAGTCAACACTCTGTTGACTTCTCGCGTCTCGGAGATTCGCGAGATAGGAGCACAAAAGCTCAACGCTCCAACTCACGAGGTTGCGAGTTGCGAGAAGTGCAAAGAGGAAGTCAACCATTGCTAAATTTCGCGTCTCGGGATTTCAGAGAAGAAGAGCAAGAAGGCTCAATGCTCCAACTTGCGAGGTTGCGAGTTGTGAGAAGTACAAAGAGGAAGTCAACCATTGTTGACTTTCACGTCTCGGGATTTCGGAGAAGAAGAGCACGAGAGCTCGACGCTTCAACCTGTGAGGTTGCGAGTAGCGAAAAGTGTCAAAGGGAAGTCATGCATCACATTTCCCCAAATCGTGAAAAGTCGATAAGTGCTTGGCTGGCTTAAGCGTGTAGACACGGGATAGGGTCATGTGAACAAGACTCCAAGGGGGAAACCTGCCACTCGCTAGCCCTGTTGGGTTCAGCGCTTCACCGTGTCAGGGTTTGTAGAGTCGAAAGACTTGATGCTCTGGTAGTGCTGAGTCGCGAAGAGTGAAAGAACACCATACTTGTTTGGCCTGTGGTCGCGACTCACGATCACATGGAGGTGAACAAGGAAGGAACTAGCATATGCTAAGACCCTGTAGGTATTTCGGGGATTCTGATCCTCGAGAATTCGACGAAAATTTTTGTTTTCCTTAGTGGGTCTGTGACAAATTGGTATCAGAGCATGGTTACAACACTTGGCCTACTTGGGCTCATGAACGAGTTGCGTAGAATCTTTGTTCGAAACACTCCTAAAAGGAGTAACCCTCTATCTTAACCTTCCTATCAAAAGATGAAGTTAAGAATGAAAACCCCAATTGTGTGTATGCATGTGAAAGAAATATAAATTATGTACTGGTTATCAATAAATATAAATATTGACTAACAACCAACGAAAAATTGCAGACGTGGAGAATGGTGACTCACCATGAAGTGGGGGAGGGCTCCCACAATAGAGACGAAGATTTTGATGAAAGGAGGGTGGTAGGGACCCCTCCAAATCTAGCCAAGACTGTGAGGAGCCTCATGGTTGAATTACAAAGCTGCAAGGCTGACAATGAGAGGACGATGAAAGAACAAGAGAAGCAAACAGAAATTAACGTAGTTTTACTGCAGAGCTTATCCGACCTAGAAAGACAAATGCAGCATGAACCTGAGGTACAAATACATGGTCATATCAGTGGCCACACTGAGAGGAGCACCTCGAAAAAGGTCCATCCCAGAGGTAAGGGACAAGCGTCAGACAATTCCTCTGGGAGGGAAGCTGGCGGTTCGGAGGGCTCTTCTAGCAGCAGAACTAGTTCTTGTTCCTGAAGAAGACAGAAGAAGTGAAAGATTTCCAAGGGTCATAAATTCGAAGAATTCAGGAAGGCCAAACCACCCTCCTTCGACGGTGAAATAAAGAAGGCAGAGGAAGTAGAGGCCTGGCTGCTTGGACTAAAGAAGTATTTTAGAGTCCATGACTTCTTAGAAAATTTGAAGGCCCGAGTGGCCACCTTCAACTTGAACGGAAAGGCTTCCATTTGGTGTGAAGACCTTAAGAATGTGAAAGGGGTTCGTGAAGAGGACCTGTCTTGGGAGCAATTTGAGATATACTTCTGGAAGAAGTATTTGTTGGAAAAATATTTCGACGAGAAG
Source organism: Picea abies (assembly GCA_900067695.1). Taxonomy (NCBI): domain Eukaryota; kingdom Viridiplantae; phylum Streptophyta; class Pinopsida; order Pinales; family Pinaceae; genus Picea; species Picea abies. Next base: position 3,902 of record CBVK0101412109.1, on the reverse strand, counting down.
ACTAAAGAGTTTTATGAACTCAAACTGGGGCAACTCACTATAGAATAATATGTTAACAAATTCCTCGATTTGTTGAGGTATGTACCTTATATAAAAGAAGAAAAGGAAAAGGTACAACGCTTCATTAGTGGACTACCGAAGGACTATCGGAACAGAATTGAATTTGATGAGCCAAAGGCCCTAGAAGGCACTATCCAAAAGGCAACCTATTGTCATGAACAATTCGGACATCGAACAAAACCTCGCGAAGGATGGAAACGGAAGAATAGTTTGAGATTTCAGAAGAAGGGGATTAAATCCCTAGGATTTAAGAACTATAAGAAGAACCCAAGGATGAGCTTCCCAGCCCAGAGCGTACACCAGCAGAATTTTCCCTCCTTGAGTGGAAATAAAACTTCTAGATCTGTACCAATGAAGGCTGATAACCCAAAGAGAGAACCTTTGAAATGTTGGGGTTGTGGAGAAGAACATCCACTGAGAGACTGTCCACATCGACAACAGAATAGTTGGAGAATTTACAACATCCAGGAAACTACCACCGTCAATGATGTGGCTAGGAGTGTGCCACAAATTTATGCAGCCTTGGATAATAACCAAGATGACCACAAAGCTTTAGTGGTGGAAATAGAAGGTATGATTTCCAACCATCTAGTGTCTATTTTGATTGACCCTGGTTCAAATTTGAGTTATATAGCCCCTAAAGCTATTGATCAGTGTAAACTATAGCCACAAAAACATACCAATCCATGGTTGGTACAGTTAGCCACTGGCACCAAAAGAAGGGTAGCAGAGGTCATACCAACTTGCCAATTAATTTTGGGTGAATTCCCCACCCAAACAACCCTTAACATATTACCCTTGGGATCATATGATCTGTTGATTGGTATGGACTGGCTAGCCACCCATAAATCCAGATTGGACTGTTACCATAAAACCTTAGAATGTGTAAGTAAATAAGGGAAAAGGATAACCCTTCAAGGGATCCAAAAACCTGTCTCAGTGAGACAAATATCAGCTCTGCAAATGAGAAAGTATTTCCGAAAAGGATGTCCCCTATATGCAATACAGGTGTTGAAAACTATTGAATATGACAAATCAAGCCTCGAAGACCACCCTACCCTGAGAGAATACAAAGATGTGTTTCTGAAAGAGGTACTGGGTCTACCTTCAAGAAGAGACATATACTTCTTGATAGAACTTTCACTGGGAGCAGTGTTGGTGTCTAGGACACCTTACCAGATGAGCACACTCGACTTAGTTGAACTCAAATTACAATTAAGAGAAATGATGGGTAAGGGCTATATCCAGCCCAACATGTCTCCATGGGGAGCACCAGTCTTGTTTGTGAAGAAGAAGGATGGTACCCTTAGACTATGTATAGATTATAGACAACTCAATAAGGTAACCATAAAGAACAAGTACCCCTTGCCCAGGATCGATGACTTATTCGATCAATTGGGGGGTGCATCTATTTTCTCAAAGATTGACTTGAGGTTGGGATACCATCAAGTCTGAATTAAGAGTGAAGACATCCATAAAACTTATTTCTGGACATTGTATGGTCACTATGAGTTCGTGGTAGTGCCATTTGGGTTAACCAATGCCCCTGCCACTTTCATGTGCTTGATGAACAATGTACTCAGCAAATTCCTAGACAAATTTGTGCTAGTTTTTTATTGACAATATATAAATTTACTCCAAGAATAGGGAAGAGCATGAAGAGCACATTAGGCTTGTGTTGCAAGTGCTACGAGAACATCAACTCTATGCCAAATCCACTAAATGTGAAATCTTCCAGAAGAAAATACATTACTTAGGCCATGTTCTATTGGAAGAAGGAGTAGCAGTAGACCATGACAAAATCAGGTCTATCATGGAATGGCCTACCCCAAAGGATGTTTCAGATATCATATCCTTTATGGGATTAACATGATACTATATAAGATTTATAAAAGGATTCTCCAATATTGGTTGTCCAATCACTGCCCTCTAGAAGAAGGGGACAAAGATCACCGATCTCGAAACTAACTTCCTCGTGTGCACAAATGCCTGTAAGGAAGGGCTAAGAGGAGTCCTTATGCAAGGAGGAAGTGTGGTCTGCTATGAATCCAGAAAATTGAATGAGCACGAAGTCAACTATGTGACCCATGATCTAGAGCTGGCTGCCATAGTGCATGCCTTGAAAATGTGGAGGCATTACCTCCTGGGAAGAAAATTTGTACTTATGACAAACCACTGTGGATTGCAATATCTGTTTGACCAACTAAATCTCAATGCTAGACAAGCTAGGTGGATGGCCCTCCTCAGTGAGTTTGATCTCAAAATCAAACACATTAAAGGAAAAGAAAATAGGGTGGCTGATGCCCTTAGTATAAGTATGGAAACAATTCACTTGGCCGCGGTGAACTCCTGCGAGACAGATGTCAAGGAAAGAGTCAAAAATGCACAAGAGACAGACACATTCTTCCAGACTGTGACCTCGTACCTACAGCAAGAACCCATAGGGATAAAGTATTAAGGCTACCAGATGACAGAAGAAGGTCTTCTCACTTACCAAAGTAGACTGTATATTCCAGATTGTGACGACTTGAAGAGGTTCATTATGGATGAACTACATAGAAGACCCTATACTGGTCATCTAGGATATCATAAAATGATCATGGCCACTAGGAAACAATTCTACTGGCCTGGATTGAAGAAATACATAGCCGAGTACTTAGCCAAATGCATAGAGTGCCAACAGGTTAAACCAGAACATCGACACCCAGCAGGATTATTACAACCTCTACCAATCCTGGAATGGAAATGGGAAACCATCTCCATGGATTTCATCACCGGATTACCAACCTCGACCAAACAGAATGATTCCATCATGGTAGTGGTGGATAAATTGAGCAAGTCCGCTCACTTTATCCCCATCAAGTCAACTTGCAAGGCAATAGATATCGCCAATGTATTCATGAAGGAGATATTCAGACTGCATGGTATGTCGAAAGAGATCATGTCTGACAGAGACACACAATTTACTTCTACATTTTGGAAGTCACTAATGGTTGGTTTAGAGACCAAGTTGTTGTTTAGCACCGCCTATCACCCTCAAACCGACGGACAAACAGAAAGAGTGAACCAAATACTAGAAGACATGTTAAGGATGCATGTAATGCATCAACCCAAGAAGTGGGAAGACTACCTACCACTGGTGGAATTCACTTACAACAACGGCTACCAAGAATCCTTAAGGATGAGTCCGTTTGAAGTCCTCTATGGTAGGACGTGCAACACTCCTGTTAGTTGGAGTAATCCTGTAAACAAAATTTCTTTTGGACCAGACATGTTGAAAGAAATGGAACAACAAGTGACTCAAATAAAAAAAAACCTGAAGGTCGCACAGAATCGACAGAAACGTTACGACAACCAAAAGAGAACTCCAAGAGAGTTCAAGATGGGAGAGCATGTATATCTTAGAGTTAGGCCCAAGAAGAGTTTTCTGAAAATGGGAGCTTGTGCCAAGTTGGCACCTCGGTACTGTGGACCCTTTGAGGTTCTAGATAGAGTGGGACCTGTAGCCTACAAGCTAGCACTTCCTCCCACAGTAAAAGAACATAATGTTTTCCATGTTTCATTATTGAAGAAATATGTACATGATTCTAATGTCTATGATCTAGGTGGAACTGGAGGGAGAGTTTCTACCAGAACCTCAATGCATACTGGACAGAAAGGAAACCCCGCTCTGGAACCCAACCATTTCACAGGTCAAGATGCAGTGGAAACATTTTGGCCTAGATGAGGCTACATGGGAAATGGAGGATGCCATGAGACAGGCATATCTGATTTTTTTTACCTCTATACATACATGTCATGATGATAGATAGAACATCGAGGACGATGTTCCTTTAAGGGGG
>CBVK0101412102.1:0-10106 GCA_900067695.1 Picea abies | reverse complement strand
GATTTTAGGATCCCTTCCTAAACTCAACAATTAATTATAATATTTTAATCCTATTTGTGGGTGTGGCACCCCCACATAAACCTACAAATTCCATCAACTTCCCCGTGAGGCCCTAACCTCATTTCTAGGCCGATTTCACTGGAAAAAAAAATCAAAATTGGTGCCAACGGAAATTCCCACATTACTAGCACCTTGGTCTCTAGTGGGAATACCTCTTGAAGCTACAAAAAGTAGACATTACTCCCGCCCCCCTCCTCAAAGAGGCAAGTAAAAATTTCTTCCTATTCAAAATATCAATGAAGGTTTATCAATTGTTGTTGCTTCAATACTTTGGTTCTAATTTATTTTCTTTCCATGGTTATGTTTCTATTAAGAATACTTTGAATTTTATATTTTAGCTATCAATTTACACCATGAGCGGTATTAGATAACTCTCATCTGGCATCATATGTCCAATTTTAAGATAATTATTTTTTAGTATAAAGACATGTTCTAATATCTCTAAACACAATGATATATTGTTTAGTGGGTAAAACTATGGTTGTGACACATACATGCAAGGAATACAAGTGGGGTGACCTTGTTGGATGTCCTTGTACATCTTTGTTGGTATTTATCAACCAATACCACATTAGAAAGAATTTGTATACATATTTTATCTTCCACACATCCTTAGGTATATAGGAATCCTCTTAGGCATACTTGAAACCATCTTACATAAACATGTTGGACATCTTATTGATTTATTACAATGAGCACATCACATGAGGAGATCAATCTCACATACCAAAGAATCAAGTATTACAGATAAGGGTATAGTTTATCCCCCTTAGTTAGAACCATGAAATACTAACCAATCATTATTTTTAGAAACCCGCGGGTATATTAGAGAGCTATAATTTTGTCACTCCTCTACTCCTAGGACCATGTAAAATCCTAGCCTCTGTAAAATAGGTAGTAAGTACCTGACTAGACCAAACCATCATGGGAGACCCATCTCAAATTATTCCTCTTGTGACACTAATCATGTTGATATAGATCTTGGGTAACCCTTTAGGAGGACTCTATGGGCCAAAGCTAGAACAAACCCTCACTAGCATCCTCTCTCAACAATATCCTCTCACAATGTTGACCGTGTTGGTTTACTTCCTTGATAACCCTTTTGGTGGTCCTTGTGGTCCCATGAATCATACTAGAAACATTTCATCCATGGAAGACAAAATGAATGACATAATGTTATAAATCAAGTCCCTCGCATGAATAGTTTATGTAACCAAGGACCAATTTCAAAACCACGTGACTAGAATTAATAAGCATCACTCACTTTGTTTTGATAATTTTGACAAGAAAAAGGTTAAGCATGATGATTGTGAATGTTGCACAAGTAAAATATCTTGTAACTACAACCTCCTTTCTTAACCATTCCACAATATGTTGCACCAATTACCTAAGGTAGATTTGAATAAGCTTGATGGATCCAATTTGAAAAGATCATTTAATTAGATTTCTTTGTAAATAAGGGAATTATATCCCACTCACTTCACCAATACAAATACTATATAGAAAAAATTATCATCTTTGTTCTCATACTTACACATAGATATCAATCTTCAAAATGGCATTTTCTTGGGTGAAACCTGCACACATCAATCCGCTAACAAATCAATGGAAATCATGCCAATAAAAATCAATACCATACAATACTCTATCCTTGATAATTATGTATATCCTAATTTATAAAGGTAGTGGCCAAGTATGATTGTGGCTTCAAGATTCTTGTACTCTATTCAAGTTGTATGATGTTGAGTGCTTTGTTTTGAAAATTGATCTCCAAGGATTCTTAGCTCAATGCATTTCTAAGTGTAACTTCCCTACTCCATGTTCTTCAATGGCATGTGAGGACATGCCTATTGGTTTAATTTGTAAGGCTTATGAGAATTTTATGCTTAGTGTAACCTTCATACAAACAACCAGTTGACAATAATCAAGAGTTTTGTTTGAAAACATGGGGTATTCCAATAGAGGATGAACACTTTCAATAACCACTCACACAACCATATTAGAGATCAACATACTGATCTTTTACATGGTAAAACCCCAATGGAGAATCATCCATGACCCCAACCAACGTGGCCACTTAAGGAAATTTATTAATGCAAAGGAAAAATATTACAAGAGAGTTTCTCACAACCAATCATCAAAAAATGACCCTCCATTCTCTTTAAATAGAGATCATGGACTAATCAGGTGCTAAGCCATGGATCAATGTAGTTGTTAAGATCGATGATAATATGAGTCCTCGGATCACTCTGTGTCTAGAACATATCATGAACATCATATTACAAATCCATACTAAAGAAACACATCTTAACCTGATGACACATTAGACCAAGTTGATATTAAATAAATCCCAAGTGTCTAAATATCCTAACATCCCCCATGTTCAACAACACGGGATATTCCAACAGAGGATGAACACTTTCAATAACCACTCAAACAACCATATCAAAGATCAACACACCAATGTTTTTTACGTGGTAAAACCCCAATGGGGAAACATCTATGATCCCAACCAATGTGACCACTTGATAAAATTTATTAATGCAAAATAAAAAATATTACAAGACAGTTTTTCACCATCAATCATAGGAAAATGACCCTCCATGCTATTTAAATAGAGATCATGGACCAGTCGAGTGTTAATCCATGGATCAATGTAGTCATTAAGATCGAGGAGAATATGAGTCGTCATATCACTTTATCTCTAGAACATATCGTAACTTTCATATGAAAAATGCATACTAAATAAACACACTTTAACCTAATGACACATTAGACCAAGTTGATCTTAATTAACTCATAAGTGTCTAAATATCCTAATGAGTTTGAGTTTAGGTTCCTCTCTTGTTAGTCACCAAGTAGGAATACATCAAATGGCTATGCTCCTTGTCTTCAAAGCTTGGTATTTTTTACTATGAAGAGTCAATACCAATGTCCAGCAACACTCTCCAATGGATACTCTTTATCTTATGCTTACTTAATATTATTCTCAATCAAATGAAACTAGGGCTATGGCTATTGCTCAATTTTCAAAACGAGCATGTATCATTCATGAAAATACTATCCAACAGTTTGTTGGGTGCTTGCTAGTTCAAATTCCAAGTCATATGTATATAAAATTTGATCTTTCAAGTGTACATACACAGAAAAAAGGTAAACTACATTATGCATTCCAACCGCCATAGCTTCTCATGTATACAAGTACTATAGCAACCAAGAAATGAAAATTTTTCTTCTTTGTTGTATTCAATTTGTTGTGTTGTTAAAAAAATCTTCATGATACATTCAATAACAAATATCTTGGTAGATTAGTAACATTGTTAAATGTCCATGGGATCCTTTAGTAGAATGAATAGAATGGACTTTAACTCAAAATAACCTCCTGCAACATTAACATGGGTCCATGCTAAGTTTTATTCTTTCCTCATTATAAACCTTTGCCACATAATGGTAGTAGATGATACTCTCCTTGATAGAATGTTGTTAACAATCAACAACATATATAATATACCAAAGGCATTGCCAAAAGAAATTGAACCCTAGTTTCATTTCCCACAAAAAAATTAAATACGAAGAAATTTCCTCTTATTTATAACTACAGGTGCCTACAATTAGAAAATGATAGGTTGACCAAGAAGATGATGTCAATCGAGTCTGTGAACTCAACCAGGAAATGTAGAAGTCGACCAAGCAGAAGTTAATTCTACCAGGGAAGAGTTGAGTTGACTAACTAAGTGTCCAATTGACCAAGCAATGAATTCATCCAAGGAAGGAAGGAATTACATAGTGTAGACATGAATGAGAAATTTTATAGTTCATGAGTGAAATGAAGTCTAGAGAGAGAATGTATTGTGCATGGGATGGTTGTACGGTACATGGGTGAAAGTAATCGATCCATTCAGTAAATAAATTTTATTATTGGGGCATCATATGGCCTTAAGGAGAGAGAAATCACCCATCCAACAAAGAAATTGCAACATACAACCTATGGGGAGTGCAAAGATACTATCTAGTAATGAAATTCAGCTTAGGGAAAGAAATGGTGGGCTACAAAAGAGATATATTCACCAATACTAGCTAGTATCTTAGTGTTATATTGTAGCTAGGAAAAATTTCTTAGTGTTATATTATAAGGTACTTAACCCCAAAACTTCATAGCAATCACATAAAATGTAGTGAAAATCCAAAGAACACAAGAGAAAATAGATAAACCCTAAGAAAGATCTATTGATAATAAAAAATAGAGAGCTATGTTCACTTGCCTCTTCAAGGGGGAAACCTCCTAGAGAAAAGCTCCAAATATAATAACAATTCTTGACAAAGCATTACATAACATTCTACTCAATATATATCTATCCATAGAGAATATTAATTAGATATGGGCCCACTTATAATGAGGTCCTAATTAACTAATTTGGGCCTTATTAATAAAGAGGACCCTTTTCACAATGAGTGACTATTAAATAACTATTTAGTGGACCTTATTCAAAGAAAATAAGGGGGTTAGGGTAGGACCCTAACATGCCCCCCCCTTTGAAAGAAACATTATCCTCTAGGATTAAGGTGAATAAATTGGTGTAGAATCATTGTCATTTCTCATGTGGCATCTTATAGTTGCATATCTTTCCACTAGATCAATACTTTCCCGATTATGCATTATTGCAACTGATGCTCTCTGGTATCTAATAATTCTTCTAGCTAGAGGCAAATGGAATCTTCTTCATCAATTTCTGGTAGGTTTTTCTACACTTTTCAATTTGATCCCACAACCTTTTTCAAATAGGACACATGAAATACTAGATGAATCTTGGAGTGGGACGGGAGAGATAGCTTGTAGGTGCCCTGTCCAATGCATTGTATGATCTAATAGGGACCATAAAAATTGGGAGATACCTTCCAGGAAACTTTGTCTTTAAGTGATGTTTGTTTATAAGGTTTCAAGTGAATAAACACTTGATCCCCTTTGACAAAAGAATGTTTGGATATATGTTAATCAACTTGTTGTTTCATTTAATTTTACACCATAACCAAGTTGTCCTTAAGAATATGCATAATGGTTTTTCTAGTGTGAATTTTTCTATCTACTGCACGAACCTTGTAGGTGTTAAGAACACACTTATAATGAGGGGGGGGTTTGAATCAATATAATATGATTTTTTACTTTTTCAAACATTCATCAACCATAAGAAAACAATCACATATGAGATCTATTAAATGAAGAACATGGAACATAATATTTATGTGGAAACCATTTTGGGAAAAAACTGCAACAATTCTCTTTATAATTCTTTGTAGGCTCCAACCTACTGTTACAAATATTTGTAGGCACAAACCTACTAAAGACACCAATCCCCACTAGTTACAAACACCAGTAGGAACCAACCTAATCTTACAGAACTTTGTAGACACCAATCCTCATTGGTACAAACCTTGGTAGGAACCAACCTACTCTTACAGATCTTTGTAGACACCAATACCTGCCACTAAGCACCAACTTAAAAAAATACACCAATCTCTTTGTTTGAGGGGCACACAAATTCTAGTTACAATTATTTATTTAATACATATAATTTATTCAAAAGATTATAAAATTCACATTACCTTCACTGAGTCTTCTTGCTACTTATGTCTTCGCCAGGTTTGACCACAATTTGAATTTCCAAATGAAATTTATGGTAACTTTCCCAAAGCTTGTTGTTTTTAACCTCTTCCCAAGAACGAATTTATATAGAATGCCATATATCCAATTTTTTGAATCTGATTCTAAAATTTTTACTTGAGGTACTTCAACATGTGTACTCAAATCCATGAAAATTTCATAGTCTCAAAAGTCCCAGAAAAGAAGTTATAGAGAAAATGCCAATCTGACCTGTTTGAAACTAATTAAAAGACCATTCATAATCCCTAAATTCCACGGGTTATATCTCAGAATGCGTACTGAAACAAAGTATGAAATTTTTACTTGAGGTACTTTTCTATGTCTCCTCGGATCCCTAAAACATTTACAGTCTGAAAAGTCCTAGAAAATAAGTTATATCAAAAATATCAAACTAACCTATTTGAAATTAATTTCAAGACTATTCATAAACCCTAACTTCCACATGGAATATCTTAGAATGCATAGCGAACCCATATGTGAAATTTTAACAACATGTACTTAGAGATCTCAATTTTTCGCATCAAATTTTTGTGGCCTGAAATGTCCCATAAAATAAGTTATAGTGAAAAATCCAAACTTACATGTTTGAAAATGATTTCAGGAGCAAGAACCCTAACTTCCACATGACATATCTAAAAAAGTATAGTGAAAAAACATATGAAATTTTAACCGCGTGTACCTAGATATCTCACATTTGTCTCCTCAAAGTTTCACAATCTGAAACATCCCAGAAAATAAGTTATAGAAAAAATTCCAAACTAACTTGTTTGAAACTAATTTCAGGAGCATTGAGGAAACCTAACTTTCATGGGGCATATATGAGAAAGTATAGCGAAGAAACATATGAAATTTTAACCACATGTACCTAGATATATCACCTCTGTCTCCTTAAAATTTCATAGTATGAAATGTACTAGAAAATAAGTTATAGTGAAAATGTCAAACTGCCATGAAACATATTTCACAACTCTCCCCTTTTGGAATGATATCCAATCTTTTCTCATCCACTTCTTCAAATTTTATTACATTTTTTCACCCACACACTTGTTGGTAGTATGACTATCATTAGACCAAAACCCACACGTGATTGGTAAACTAACCATCGCCAGATTTCAAGAATCCATGAGAGGTGATTAGTCCCTTGTCATGATACACGTGGGGATCACTGACTACTTTCAATTTCGTGCAACAATCTCCCCCTCAGCACGAGATGAGAGTGTATCGAACTCATAACCTCGCTCTGATACCATTTTTTGGTAGTACAATTGTCATTAGACCAAAACCCACAAGTGATCGGTAAACTCACCACCGCTAGATTTCAAGGATCCACAAGAGGCGATTATTCCCTTGTCACGATACACGCGGGGAGTGCTGACTACTTGCAATTTCATGCAACAACACTTTCTCTCAATACTTTCTCTTTTTATAATTTATCATAAATCTTCATGAAGGGACATGTTAATTCGAAAATACACGACACCCATTATTTCACTTTTCCAAATACCATGGGTTTGAACCACCATTTCACTTTTTAATTTTTCACATGCACGCCTTTTTTTAATATACTTATAAACCGATATATAAATCAATCTTGGAAATTTTGTGTGTATTTTTAAATCCATAATATAACATTAATGAAAACATTAATCCTTTGACATCAATGACAATAATTTCATCAATCTCCCCCTTTGTCATTGATGGCAATCTCGCAATGAAAGACAAAGTCCACAAAACATATAAAGAATTTTCCCCATGTTTGCAACTCTCCCCATTTGACATCAATGGAAAATGGATACTCCCCCTAATCGTTTACTTCTCCTTAAGAAATTATTGTTTATATGAGATGGATATTAATCCCAACTGCATGTTCCTTAATTTGTTCTAATTGCAAAAACTTCTCAAACAAGGTAAAGAAACACTACTGAAGAAGTCTAGACATTGTCACCAACAACACAACATATTCAACCTTTGTCAATAAAAACAGTCTTTGTATCCAACATAAGCAATAGTACATCTCCAACACCAATCAAACATGGTTTGAATGGTCTCAACAAATCCAAGTCGATTCAACAAGAAACAATCAAGTCAACAAAAAGACATCATTTGGGTTCGCATATAAAATTCTAGTCAACAGAAAACATAGTTGAAACTCGGTTGATGAATAATCAATCGAAAATCCAGTCGACTATCATGTTCGGTCGATCCTCGATCGACCACTTCCAAGGAAATTATCAATAAGAGGAATGTTGCACAAGTTTACAACCAATTATAAAAAATGATATGAAATCCTCAAACATATGGTCAAATGCTTCCATGACCATCCATCAATCAAACCACAATCTATCCGGGTAGTCAACATTGGTCCACAATTATGTCTTTCATGTCTCTTTTACAAAGACTGAAAGCAAGATTTCCATTCCTTCAATTTTTATGGTGAAGATGATGATATGACACAAGGTTTTGTGTTGGTTTATTAGAGGAAGTAGGCTCAGGTTCAGGTTCAATTATAGGAGTAGAACGACCCAACATATCGGCATCAATGTCATATGTAACAACATGCTCAAATTTTTGCATGTGAGGAACATACAACTCATCAATCTATTTGGTAAAATCAACAATAGGTTTAAGTTCTGGAAAACCTGCAACAAATAAAAGTTCCTTGGTTGTAGCAAGGACAGATGTAGGTAGGGAGGAAATGAAAACATCATATCTAAGACCAGTCTTAATTCCACCTACAACAAATAAAACTTCCCTGGTTGTAGCAAGGCCATATGTAGGTAGGGTGGCAACAACAACATCATATCCAATACCAATCTTAATGAATGGATACATTAGACAATTGATGATACTATCTAAGGTTTCAATAGTCTTTTCAAACTTCAAGCTTCTATTCAACTTAATAATTGTTTTCTCCAGTTCCTTTATTAAGGAAACGATTTCAGTTTCTAGCTTTTCATGTTTTTCCTCCTTTTCCTTTAGCTATATTCTCACCACTTCTTCTATCCTTCTCTGATCTTATAACTAATCTTTATGTTCATGATAGTATTTTTTGTTTCTTCAATGCTTTGTGACATTTTGGATTTTTAATCATGATCCTCTTCATATTTCTGCAGCTGCTCCTTTTGTTTCAAATTCTTCTTCCTAAGCAGATTCCTTATTTTTCTTAAGCCACACATGAGTTCTTCTTCAATATCCACTTATTCATTTACTTCGACATTTTCCTCTTCTTCTAAATCCATCGTTTCTTTTCATTTTTCTTCGTCAATCTTTGTTTCAATTTCTATAAAAATATTTTCTTATCTATTACTATCAAAATTGTTTTCACTTCTTTCTTCAGATGAGTCACTAACCCATTTTGAGTAAAGACTCTTCTTCTTCTTCTTATAAGAGTTCTTCTTCTTTTCATGCTTGTCTTGTTTTTGTTTCTTTTAGTATTGATTATGTTTGCTCCCTTTCTTTACGTTATGTTATTCTTAATCATCAGTACTTTCATCCTTTGCATATGGACACTTACCAAAAAAATGTCCCACTTTTCCATAAGTAAAACATTTAAAGGGAAACTTACCTTTATATTTTTTTAGATCCTTTCTTGAGTTTCCTCACAAAATAGGCTTCCTTTGCATCTGATTCATTGTCAAAATTATCACCTGATTTTTTCTCTCTATTATTTGTCTTCTTTGAGGCTTTGAAGATTTCTTCTCCCTTTGATGGATTTTCTTTCTCTATCCTCATTTCATACACCATGAGGATCCCATGCAATTCATCCATTGTCAATGAATCAAGATCCTTCATTTCTTCAATGGAAGAAACTTTTTCATCAAATCTTATGGGGAGTGACCTAAACACCTTTTGTACGATCATCGATTCTTCAACCTTTTCACCAAGTCCTCTGATGGTGTTGAAAATTTCGTCCACACATAGGAGATAGGTTGCAATGTTTTCTTGATATTTCATTTTCAGACTCTTAAGTTATCATCTATGAGTTTGGAGATTTTACTTCTTCACCTTGTCGTCACCTTCATAGTTATTTTGAAGTTTTTCCCAAATTTCTTTTTCCAATTCATAATGCATCACCTTAACACCCTCAGATTCTGATAGACCACACAACATTGCATTCATAGATTTTTCATTGTTTTCACTAGGCTTCTTCTTGAGCGCATCTATTTGTGTACATGTTGGGATATATAACTAGTCATGATAGATTTCCAAAAATCAAAACCAAGAGCCATTAAATAGGTATGCATCCCTATGCTCCATAATGCTAGTTTATTCTATCAAACAATGAAGCTCTTTTTGTGGAGAAACCTTCATGGTCGACCATGTGTGCTCTTGAGATCTACCTTCCAATTATTATATGGTTTCCAAAGGAACCTGCTTTGATACCAAT
>CBVK0101412099.1:0-15712 GCA_900067695.1 Picea abies | reverse complement strand
TCTTCCGATCTCACAGAAAAGTGTTTAGAGATAATTCATAAATGATTTTCTACCATGAATTCATTTCATTTGAAAAAATGAGAGGGAAAGTGTTTAGAGATAAGGGAATGTTATGAGGAAATGAATTGGACGACATGAACGATGCGTTACTTACGATGCACCCGTTGATGAAGATCAGGCGACAGACACTGAGCTCAGTCACGCTAGGAAGGCAGTGCCAGTCAGGGATAGGAAATAGCTTCAGATAGAAGGGAATGTTATGGACAAAAGTATTTGTACATGAATGAAAAAATGAACAAGAATTTATAATTCATAAATATTATCTTCTCAAACCATAGGAAAGATGCAAAGTTTAATAAACATAAAATTATGAATTATTATATTTATTTCCTTTTTATTCAGACAATTTTGAGGTTTGTTAATGAATGCTTCTAAGTCTTACAAGAACATTATTTTGAAGTTTGTTAGTGAATTATTCTTAGTCCTACAAGAGCATTTGTAGCTGATAATATCTTCTATAGAATGAATATGATGAATATAGAGAGTAAATATGTTTATACATATTTTGTAGAATTTTTTTTATTTTTATTTTTATTTTTATTTTTTTAAAAAGATACATAAAATATTAAAGTATATTAAATAGAACTAATCTGGTTTATAGATTTTTTTAAAATTAGTTATATTGAAAAATACAAAATTAATATTTTAGAAGATTTGGAAAAAAAAATTGAAAAATAAAGATAATTGCCAATAATTTAATTATTGAAAAAAAAAATCATCAATTTTTTCTATTTTTTGAAGAGAATTTTTAGAGAATATTAATGGAAAACTTGCAAATTTGTCTCTATATTCACAACAATTTTCAATAAGTGTAGGGCCTTTAATCCATGCTATTGATTCTAGAGTAGGCACCACATCTAGCTAGACTAGCCATCATGGTTTAGTCCGGTTGATCCTCATTGATATTCTCATCAAGGGAATACTTGCTATGGGCTCATAGAGAGTCATTTGCATGTCATTTTATTTGATGGAGTTAGTTTGGGATGGGAAAAGGGAAAAAATAACTCAACCAATGATTGATTTTCATTAAATCATTTCATGCATATATGCAAGAGGAAGTGACCTTTGGTTTCATTTTCCAAGAGGTCTAAATGACTCTTCTTATTCACCTATGACTCTTCATATTATCCTAGCTAAATATTTACAAATATATTTATGATGTACCCCAATCCCTAAGGATTAGGTATCTAACATCCCCCCACTTATTTTAAAGGGGTGGTTGTAAGTCCAAGCATATTTCTAAACTTTTCAAACTTTTATCTTCCAAATAGTTTAATGAAGATGTCTATAATTTGCTCTCTTGTGAAACAATGTCTCAAGTGAATAGTATTGACCTCTACATGACATTAAATGAGATGGTACTTTGTGTTAATGCGCTTGGTTCGATCATGGAATATGGGATTCTTGGACAACTTCATTGAAAAAGCATTGCCAACCAAAAGAAGAGTAGAATTCACCTATTTCTCCTACAAATATTCAATTATTTTTCTGAGCCACACCATCTCCTTTGTTTATTTTCTAGCTACTACATATTCTGCCTCAGTTGTGGAATCTATTGGAACTCACTATTTTTGTAATCTCTTGGAGAAAATTTTTGATCTAAGAATCATGATATAACATGAAGTTGAAACTCCATTTTGTTTATCTCGATCAAATTCTAAATCAGAATATCCACTCAGGTTGAAGTCATCCACCTTAAAATAATTAATTCCAAAGTCTTGAGTTCCCTTCAAGTATTTTGGAACTCTTTTTGCAGCAGACCAATGTCCTTCACATTTTTTTTGAATAATCTTGGAAATAATCCCAACTATGACTAAAATATCTAGTTTGGCGATGCTAAGGTAGATAAGACTTCCCACAAGTTGTGTGTACTTGGTCGCATCCTCAAACCCATTCCCTTCTTTTGATATGAACTTCAAAATTTGTTCCATTGGAGTAGAGAGATGATTACACTCACCCATGACAAAAATGTTCAACAATTCTCTAATGTACTTACTTTGGGAGATGAATATGTACTTTGGATTCTTAGTCACTTCAATGCCCAAGTTGCAGTGAAGATGTCTCAAATTTGTCATCTAAAATATTTTCTTTATGGATGCAATATAACTTTCTTTGTTCCTTATTATCAACAAATCATTTATATACACTACAATATATACAACAATTTATCCAACTTTCTTGACAAATAGAGATTCATCATCAAGATTAAAGTTCTTGAAATTCAATTTCAGAAGGTGCTTAGTTATCTTTTCATACGAGGCTCGTGATGCTTGTTTTAAGTCATATAAGGATTTGATGAGTTTACATAAGTTATTTTCTTGTCCCTTCACATCAAAACCTTCTATATGAGACATGAAGACATTATGTTTCAAGTCTCCACTCAAGAAAGTTGACTTTACATCCATTTGATGAACTTTCCATCCATTCTATGCTACTAAGGAAAATAGAGTACGAATGGTAGCCCATTTTGTTATGGGGGAAAAGCATCCTCATAATCAATGACTTATTTATGTCAAATCCTTTTTCCATGAGGATTTATTTTTTCTTTTAGAGTGAGCCATATGATTTGTACATGTTCCTGAAGACCCACTTGCAACCAATTGGTTTGGTTCAGAATGGAGGACCCACTAACTTCCATGTCCCATTATTGATGAGAGCATCATACTCCTTCTACATGGCTTCTTTCCACTCATCATGAGAAGCATCTTCTTCAAAGAAATTTGGTTCAAAGTTGGTAGATAAATTCAATTCACGATCATCTAAAACATCCATATCATCTACATTACATGAATCTGAATGATCTACATCACCTCCATCTTGTCTTGTAGAAATTATCATTCCTATATTTCCAACCTCATCATGATGAACACTTTCAAGTGTCTTTATGAGCCACTTTGATGGACCTTTCTAGGATGGTCCATGTTGTTTAACTGTTTGATATGGTGTTGCATTTCCATAAGGGCTTAACCTTTGAATCCCCTCAATCACATCATCCAAATGAACTTACTATTCTGATGATGTGGCTGGAACTTCTCATGAGGGGGATATGGTACTTCAAAATGAGATTCTAGAGATTGATCCAAGATAGTGATCCCCCCTTCAAGATGTGAAATATCATCATAAAAATAATGATATGTATTTACATGGGTGAATATATCCAGATGATTAAGATGCTTCTCAACATTTTTTTCGTTCTTGGTGGATTAAAGAAAAATCTCATCTCTAGAAAGAATTAACTTCTTGTTTGCCTCGTTGTAAATATGATATTCCTTGATGGTATTTGAGTACCCCAAGAAGATTTACTTCCATCTCCTTGCATCAAGCTTGTTTTCTTTCTCGTTAGGAATTAAAGCATAGCAGGTGGAACTTAAGACCCTAAGATGCCTCACCAAAGGAGTGCAACCATACCACATTTCATAAGGATTCGTGTTCCTACGAGCATGGGATGGACTCTTGTTTTTCACATATACTACACATAGAACTACATAAACCAAAAACATCAATTTCACATTTTTGAAAAACATCATGGAACAAACCATATTTGGGAGAGTCATTGTTCATTTTTTCAACTACACCATTCTATTGAGGATTTCATGGAACTGTGGTTTGACATTGTATCGCATGTTAGTGAAGATAATTTTTAAATTCATTAGATGTATATTCTCCACCATTATTTGTACGAAGAGTGCCAATATGTGAGTGTGCTTCATTTTGGATCCATACATGATTTTTTTTTTAAGTTTCAAAATCATGTGATTTATCTTTCAACAATTACATCCAACACATCCTAGTGTAATCATCAATAAAATACATGATATATTTATTTATGTTAGCAAATGGAATAGGCATGGGGCCACATAAATCAAAATGTAACAATCCAAGTTTTCTACATGCTCTAGAATTGGAATCATAGAAAGGTTTTTTGCTATGTTCTCCAAGGATACAAGTATCACATTGCTTAAATTTCTTGAGAATAGTAGGCAAACCAAAAACACCATTCCTTTTCAACAAACGAAGGTTTTCATAATTAATTTGCTCAAATATAGCATGCCATAAGAGACTATATGACAATGTACCTTCATTGCGGTGAGAGAGGTATGAAGAATTTTGCGGATGAACAGATGTCCCTTTCAACTTCAACAATATTTGATCCTCCACTCCTCTCATAATGACCACGTTGTCGAAAGCCTTCCTTATTTCAACTTTTCCATTGAAGGTATGAATAGAGTGGCCTAGTTGTCAAATGTGCACAAGAGACAACAAGTTCTTTCATAGCTCAGGAAGATAGGGCACATAATGCAAATTAAAATATGGGAATCCAAGCAATTTATGTCGAACGATGCCAATTCTCAAAGGTTTGAGACTTGATGTATATGAAAAATAGACTATACCATCTACATTGTCATTTAAATATTCAAACAAGTCTCTATGGAAGGTCATGTGACATGTTTCACCTTTTTCAAGCAACCATGTATCTCTTCAAGAAGAAAATGAAGTGTTAAATAAAAATTCATTTACTCCAACATTGAAATGGGAAAAAATATAATGGATAGATTCTGGTGCTTTACCTTTTGTCATATTTGATACTTGATCTTTGTCTTATTTATAATATTTCTTGACTTTGATCTTCTCCCAAGGGATTTTGCATGTATTTTCCTTAAGTCCATTCTTTTTGCATTGGACTTAATGAAGATCAAATCTCTCACTAGGATTATGCTTATCCCCCTACCTATGAATTTATTTATTCCACTTACTCTCTTACTAACTTATCCTCTAGAAGAATCATGTTATTGATTCTTCCATTTATAATTAAGGCACAATCTCTCCACTGGGACACAATGTCATCCTTCAAAAATATTTCTCACATTCTCCAACTTTCTCCACCAAAGAATAAAATGTGATGGACTTCATTTGGCCACTAGCTTGTAGGGATTCAAGGTAGTGATAATATGTAGGGTAGAGGGCCTTAATGAAGGTCATGATATGAATGTCTATATTCACTCCAGTGGAATCAATGTCATGCATGATGGCTTTTATCTCATAAGATAAAGCCATAGGATCACCATCCTTCAACTCTATATTGAAGAGCTTCACCAATAGTTGTATGAGTTCCAATTATGAGTGTGAGTCATACAAATTATTCAATTTATTTAAAGCACCATATGAGTCTTTATATAAATTATATGGCATCTCACCTCTTCACTTACCACTGAAGCAATCAAGGGATATGATTTCTTGTCTTATTTCTTCCATATGGTAAGATCCTTATCTACTGTAGATTTGGTAGGTCCACTGTCATCCTCTCCTTCACAAATTTCATCCCATAAATCATTAAAAATCAAAGTATGTTTGATATTTTTAACCATTCTAGGTAATTTTATTTTCCAGTCAGCACCACACCAACAATGGATATGCGAGAATGCATTTTCCAATACCATCTGTAGGAAAACTCTATCTCTGAATAATAAATTAGGCAGGTCGAGGATGAGACCAATTTTGTGACAGATAGGCTATATTTTCCAATCCAAAACCTCCTCTACATCAAGGCTAGATGTGGCATAATTCTGATTCAGTTATGACATAACAACTATCCTCATTTCAAGGGAAAATGTAACTGCATATTATCTATTGCAAAAAAGGGAGGTGATCTATTCCATTTGACTCAATGAACCATGTGCGATGTGTTTCCCATTTAGCAACTTGACTCAACATCCCCTCCACTGTTGCTGGCCTAAAAAATTTGAAATTGAACCCCCTGAATCGATCCTTCTCAGGTCACCATGACTCAACACCAATATTCTTGAGGGAAAATCGTTGGATACCTTTTCCTTCAAGGATGAAACCTCAATAGAAACCGAGAATTTACTCTCTCACCCAGAACCTTATGATGATCAATTATGAAACTCTTAAATATTCATGGATACCCAAGTCAAAACCCTCTGGACTTTATGGCCTCCTCCAAACCTTCACTTGCCTACCTATATTTTCACATTAAGCAAGGCATTGATGTTGACTAGGGTTTTAAGCTCGTAGGGTTTTCTTCTTTTTTTTTGTAATAGAAAATGTGGATTGTAGAAGGAGTGGGGATTTTGTGAGCTCTCACATGGCTTCCCCCAACACAATTTCGTCCAATTCCTGCATCCCATTCTTGAAGAAATCCTCCATGGAAGCTCAGGTGAGAGATGGAATATGTTACACTAGGAGATGGAGAGTCTAGGAGAAGTAAATATGGATCATAGTGGAAGAAGAGGTAATCTAGAGAGATAGAATATGTAGACAAGATATAACTTAGATATAACAACAAAATAGGGGTGTTTCTACATGTAGGAGAGACTCATGGAGTTAAAATTAACTATCTATGATAGCACTATCAAACTAGGGATGGGAAGAGGGAATAACTAACTCAACGGATGATTAAGTTTCATTAACTCGTGCATATATACATGTGGAAGTGACCTTTGGTTTCATCTTCCAAGAGGTCTGAATGACTCTTCCTATTCAACTATGACTCTTCATATTTTGTCCTAGCTTAATATTTACAAAGATATTTACAATGTGCCTCAATCCCTAAGTATTAGGTATCTAACAATTATTTATAAATTTTACGATCGAAAAACATTTGATAAACATAATTGTAAAATATTTTTGACTATCTTTTATTTTTGAGCATGTACAACTCCTACTAGATGATACCCCTACCCTGCAGATAAGGAGGTGATGGGGTACATATTCTCCCATAGTTGATGCAATAGTTGTAGTAGTGTGCTCCATTCGGGTAGCTCACACAAAGGTATTGAGTTGACTTTATGTTCTTCTCCTTAGAAAGTTGAACTCAACTTATAAGTCAAAGATGTATATAATTGTGACCATATATAACTTTCAAGAATTAAATGCCTACTTTAATTATACCATAATTAAGAGTAATGCTAATATAGATTTGAGGATGGAAGCTACTATCCTTTTCCTAAATGAGTATGATTATGAATCATCCAATTGTTATCTTCAATCACAATTTGAGTATGAATTCCCAACTTACATCTTGAATATTTGAATTCCAATTCAGTTATGGTTATTAGAAATGAGTAAGACTCTTGGGTAAGTTTGTTTCCTTGGAACTTGACACTCTAAAATTTCCAACTTTTCTCTCTAATCAAGATCTTCATTAAAGTTAGTTTGGAAAGGTTCTTTGTTACACACCTGACCCCTAAGTACCTTTTTAAGGGATGGGGTATAAATTTCTCGCTTACCTCCGACGAATATGGTATCGAGAACTAATCCTTTTCTCTCGATGGACACTCTTGATGCATGCTAGACCTCTAGAACTACAGTTAGGATCCATTCAACACATAAGGTTCACCAACCCTACTTGACCTTACTCAACTCGTCAACTCATTGAATATTAGCGTGCGCCATCACACTAATGTATTTAGTCAACAACAATTTTCCATGTCACCATAGGGCGCTTATGATTGCATAACTAGAGGATGACAATTGTCCCTCTCCTATAGTCCAAATAAAATACTTAATCAATATTTCATAGAATACCATTCTTTGGTAATTGATTACTTAAACCTCATTGAAAATTATTCTCCACAACTAATTATCTAATAATTAATTGATTACCTAATACCCATGGCCCAATTACTGAGGTTTTTACTTTCTCTTTCCCCCCTTAGAAGTAGTTTATCTCTAATTCAATTAATTAATCATATGATAATTATGAGTAATGATATCATAACACAATGAGGTTAATTAATCCATAATATACTTAAGTTGATTTACCTTAATTAAGATATATAACTCAATCCCTCCCTGACACACAACTCTATGTCAATTTTTCACGTAATTTAACATATATATAGAAATATATGCATATTTATTTATTTAATGGAGAAAGGATTAACCATATTCAATTTAATATTTATTATTACCAAGTTGTTCTTTTATTAATTATATTATAATATAAATCTATTTAATTATATTATAATATGATTAAACATATCAAAGGAGCACTTAGGATTATTAATATCCATTAATACCTAAGCCTCCGGACTTTAGAGAAGATTCCTCATTGGGATTTTATGAATATGCCCAAATATCACGAATGCCAGAGCTATGGAGAGCGTTCCACCTCTAATATACCTTTGTGCAAATATAATTAATTATACCACAATATAATATAATTAATTCCCTTTAATGTTTAATATACATTGGAATATAGGAAAATAGGATTGGCCTTTGGCCATTTTTTTCTTACGTTCTATCTTCCCCAAACATCTCAGAGTCCCGAAGCTCCAAATTCTTGGAGCTTTGAAGTCTCGATCTCTTGAAGCCCTGAACTCCCGAAGGGTCCATGCTTGCATGTGATTCTACATTAAATATTAAATTTAAAAAGGAAGACGTGTTGGTAATTTTTCACGTACGAATATCATAATAATTCAATTAAAATATATTATATTAAACCTTTTTTTGGAAATTGCTTCTGGGCTTATAAAAATTCCAAATATTATATTAATATTTAAGATGAGAGAGAGAGAGAGAGAGATCTTCAGGTCAATCTCCTTCGGATCTCCAACGCATCATTTTTATTCAAATATCTTGGATCCTTGAAGATCTGAAGTGGCCCCACTTATGCACGTTTCCACATTATTTAATTTTTAAAAAGAATTGGCTTCATTCATGTGTAACCATTTTAATGAACCTTAAAATAATATAATATATTGTTTTATATTCCTCAAAAATTACACCCAGGTTTTAAAATTATCCAATATTATATTTAATAATTGAAAAGAGAGAGAGAATGTTCTCCAGGTCAATCTCCTTCGGCTCTTCCATGCAAATCTTCATTCTCAATTAACTTGGAGTTCTGGAGTCTCGAAGGGGACCCACTTGTAGTTACATTGTGGCTTAAATACAATGAAATTATTTGGATTATAATATAACATATATTGTATTAAAGGTATATTGATTCAGGTGTATATCAGTGGCCACCCACCTTTTCCAACTCGCTCAAAACAATTTTCTGGCAATTTTGGAAATTTACTATTTTTAGCAGTTTTTAACTTCTGGGGCCATTTTGAGGGCCTAAATGAAGGTTTTTTAGGATAGAGCTTCTCAATGATATTTTAGGGCTTTGATTGAGCCCCAAAAATTAATCTCCTTGACGATACCTTTCCAACAAGCTATCGTGTGCCTAAAACATAGATCGTATGCAAAAGTTACGACTACAGGAAGTTGATGTACTAACTTACCTAAACGAGGCCCAAATGACTTTTGGTGCTTCATCTCCTAGGGTTAGGATTTTGGATGTCTAGGGTTTTGGAAATTTCTATTTATTGTAAAAAGACATTTAGAGCCTCATTGTAATCATGTTCTTGCGAATGAGCACAACTGTCACATCTCTTCTTAGAGATAAGCCGCCACCATTCAAGCAAGCTTGTTTTCTGTTGCATTTTACAGTTTCAGCTTATTTTCTTATTGAATAGAAAACTAGTTTTAATGTATCTCAGCTATTCTGTGTTAAGAATATTTTAATAATCTGTATTCATTTCATTCTTCTCATAAAATATGGATCAGTGGTATCAGAGCGGTCTACTCCTTATCATCCTAATGCATGTCCCCAATGAGGTCAGGGTACAAAGAATTGCGTCTCGAGTTTATTTCTCTTAGGGAAAAAATATCTCGCACACCCAAGTGACCTCTCATGGTAGGAGAAAAGAAATATGACAGGACTAGAGATCCTTTCAAAATGTTTCTTGAGGAAGCCCTCACACAACAGAGGAATGAGATGATGGATAGTTTCACACAAATCCTTTGGTGGCTACAAACAAGTGACACATCTTCCTCGAACGGAGGCACTGCCCCATTCAAGGTACAAATCGACTTCAATATTCCTATATTTGAAGGTCATATAAATGCATATGTTGTAGACAAGTGGTTGAATATACTAGAAGGGTGTTTTTATGTCCATAAATTTTCGAATAGAGAAAATATTACTTTCTCACTCCTCAACGTTGTTCCCCATGTCAAAGATTGGTGGGAAACTTTCTATGAGAAAAAGAAAACATAGGAACCCTCATTATTTATAGTCGCGGCCACCTGGGAATCCTTCAAGGATGCTATTAAGAAACAATACTACCCTGTCGGAAGTTATGATGACTGGTATACCAAATGGACCACACTGCGGCAAGAAAGCGACCAAACAATGCCAAAGTTCACAAATATCTTCCATACCTTGTGCACCAAGCTGGGTATCAAATATTCAGAGCGACATATGGTGCTCAAGTATCGTGATGCTCTGTATAGATATATCTAGACTGAAATGGAATTTTTGGACATATCATCCATGGGCACAACCTAATGATATGTCATCAAAATTGAGTAGAAGATCAAACAAAAGACGTGACAATTTGGGCCTGGGAACCCATCACAGCAAAATATAGGAAGGGGCGGCCCCAACCCATAGAAAAAAGGATAGAGAAAATATGGAAAGTATCAGGACAACCAATCCAAGCCGCAAGCAAAGAAGGACACTAGAAAGACAAAGAAAGATACTAGGAAGTGGTTCGACTTCCATAAGAGCCTTGTCATAACACTATTGACTTCCGCTCAAAGCAGTCATTGGTGGCCAAAGTGAAAGCCTCTGAATCAGATGCGGGTTATGACTATGAGTCAGGACTCGAAAGGGGAATACAGTCATTGATGTGGAACCTAGTGCCACCATTGCTACCACTAAGCTCCAACCTGGTGAACCAGATGAGCCAAAAGAAGGCAAGTGCCTCTTCCATTCACAGATGTGGGTAAAAGTCACCCTGTTGCACTTCATCATTGATAGAGGTATCTAGGAGAACCTCATCTCAGCAGATGTCGTCAAGTGACTGGCCCTGCTGACAACTCCACACCCACAACCCTACACCATTGGATGGCTTCGCCAAGGAAGCGATATTTGCGTCAGCCAACAGTGTCAATTATCATACGACATCAATCCCTTCAAAGATGAGGTATTTTGTGATGTTTCTCCTCTCGAGGTTTGTAATGTTCTTTTGGGCCAACCATATTTATGGAAATGTCATGTTGTATGTGAGTCTAGGTCTCGTAGTGTTATTATTACTTTGAACATAAAATTGTACAGGATACCTGAGGCAGTCCCTCCTAGTGTTATTTCCTTGATCTCTGCCAAGCAATACAGGAAGGTCATCTCTTAGACTGGGATATTTGTCTTCTTCTTGATTTGATCTCAGAGTGAGCGAAAGATCACAGCCACATCCAGGGCCTCCGCGACCAATCTCTCCGCACAATAGAAGAAAGTGGATAAGGTTGTGGAAGAATACTCATATATATTCTCCTCTCCTATCGGGCTACCTCTGCACTTCCATGTCAAGCATCCCATCGATCTGACCCTAGGCGCACCATTACCCAATGGGCCAGTCTACCATCGCTCTCTGTTAGAAAATGAGGAGATCAAGAGGAATATCCAAGAACCACTCCACAAGGGGCACATACGTCCCATCTCATCGCATTGTGGGAGCCCAATGATGCTGGTGCAGAAGAAATATGGGACCTGGCGACTTTGCATTGATTACCAAGCCCTGAATAGAATCACAGTCTGAAATGGGTACCCGATTCTCTGAATTGGTGACCTCATTGATCAACTCATGGGGGCCAAATATTTTAGTAAGATTGATATGAAGTCTAGCTACCACCAGGTCCCAATAAAATAGACAGATGTATGGAAGACTGCCTTCAAGTCAAAAGAAGGTCTTTTTGAATGACTGGTCATGCCCTTTAGTTTGACAAATGCTCCAACAACATTCATGAGGATGATGGACGATATCCTATGACATTCACCAATAATTTTGTAGTGGTGTATCTGGATGACATCCTCATCTACAACAAGACTTGGGGGGAACACTTGCAGCATATTCAACAGGTTTTGCACACCCCGTGGCAGCACAAATTATATGAAAAATTGGAAAAATGCTCCTTTAGCATGGACAAGGTCCATTACTTAGGCTACATCATTGATTGACATGGAGTGCATGTGGATCTAGCCAAGATCCAGGTCATCTGTGATTGGCTAACTGCAAGCACACTCACTGAACTTTGGAGCTTCTTGGGCCTTTCCAATTTCTATCGTAGGTTCATGTTGGGATTCTCTCATATCGCATGGGCTCTCATCCAATTAACCAGGGGTGACAGTAAGGAAAAATTTGTGTGGGACCTGTCCCAACAACAAGCCTTCAATGACTTGAAGAAGTGTTTGTGCTCATCAGCAGTACTTTCATTACTGAACCTACAACATCCCTTTGAGATCGATACATATGCTTTAGAATATGTTGTGGGCGCCGTTCTCACTCAACATGGACACCCTATGGTATATCATAGTGAGACACTATCAGATGTTGTCTGTAAGTACCCTACTTACGACAAATAAATGTACTCCATTGTGAGAGCCTTCCTCTAGTGGAGACATTACATTCTTGGGAAGGAGACAGTCATCCACATTGATCAGAAGCCACTACAGTTCATGTAGACCCATGGACAATTGCAGAATGATCACCGTCAGAAGTGGTCCACATACTTACAGCAGTTCCACCTCAACATCAAGTATAAAGTAGTAAGTACCAACCGAGTTGCTGATTTACTCAGCCGACCTCCAGTCATGACACTCACCACAGTGCTAGACTCTTGCGGCCACAAGACCTTCGAATGGCTCCACCTCTATGAGATAGACCTTGACATCTCCACCACCTACCAAATGTTAGGCACCAACCCAGTGGTCACTAATTTCCATCTTCAAGACAGGTTGTTGTGTCGTCTAGGCCATCTCTACATTCCATCAAGCAAGCACATGAAGCTGATTTGGGAAGCTCACTACAGTCAGGTGGAAAGACACTTTGGAGTCGAAAAGATAGTGGTAGTGTTGCAGAAACATTTCTACTGGTCGAAACTTCGACAGGATGTTGGCAAGTATATTAGGTCCTTCACCGCTTGTGCTATTTCCAAACCGATCACTAAGAAACAGGGCATGTAAACCCCTCTACCCACTCCTAATAGGCTGTGGGAATCCATCTCAATGGACTACATGTCGGGCCTGTCGTCCACCAAGAGGGGAAATGACTATGTTTTTGTTCTTGTTGATCGATTTTCCAAGATGGCAATTCTAGCCGCCTACAAGAAGAACATCACAACAGAAGCCACTGCCAAGATCTTCTTTGAACGAGTATGGGTACATTTTGGGATCCCAAAACCATTATCTTAGACCGTGACAGTCGGTTCCTTAGCACATTTTGGTCTAGCCTCTAGTCACTGCTGGATACCAAGCTCACTAAATTCACTTCCTTCCACCCCCAGAGAGATGGCCAAACTGAGGTCATCAATTGGATGATCATACATATCTTGCACATGTACAATTCAAAACACCCTTGCACATGGGATGAGAGTCTTCCCTATGTCCAACATAGCTACAACCGAGCCCTGCATAGCTCAACTAGCCATAGCCCTTTTCAGGTGGGGTTGGGATTCCAACCATTGGGCCCCATGGATGTTGCACTACCCATGGTGACCACCTCAGCTAACTTGTCCCTTGCTCCACCATAAGCTGACAAAGCCACCCGTTTCATTGAGCGGATCCAGCACATTCGCTAACAGATTCAGGATATTCTACAAAAGTCTAATGCTAAGTACAAGAAACACCAAGATCAAGATCAGGTGCCACATAATTTTTAGGCGGGAGACAAAGTTTGGTTGCACTTGTAGAAAGAACACCTTATAGGACCCCACCAGAAGCTTCGCCCACTCCATTATGGTACATACACCATCACCAAGTTTGTGGGTGACAATAAATTTTAGCTCAACATTCCTCCTTTCCTTGGCCTGCACCCAGTCTTCAACGTGGCTCTCCTTCGACCATATTTCCCACCATGATTGGACACCTTAGAGATACCATAGAAGTTGACACCAACATAGCTCAACCCTTACTACATCCAATAGGAATCCAGTGAAAAGATCATGGATGCACAGATCAAGGTAACATGACAACAAATGATCCATCTTTATCGAGTCATCAAAGCAAGGCAGCTCCTGCACCAAGGCAAGGCAGCTCACTCGGGGCCAAATTCAACAGAAATTTCCTCATTCGATGGAGGAACTTAAAGCAATGGATACCTTTGCTTCCTAAGGAGGGAGGATTGATCCAGGTGGATATCGGTGGCTAACCACCTTTTCCAACTCGCTCAAAACAATTTTCTGGCAATTTTGGCAATTTACTATTTTTAGCAGTTTTTAATTTCCGGTGCCATTTTGAGGGCCTAAATGAAGCTTTTTCATGAACGATATTCTCAATGATATTCAAAATCTCTAATTGATCCCCCAAAATGAATCTCCTCGACAATACCTTTCCAACGAGCTATTGTGCGCCTAAAACGAAGATCGTATGCAAACGTTATGACCCCGAGAAGTTGATGTACTAACTTACGCAAACGTGGCCCAAATGACTTTTGGCGCTTCATCTCCTAGGGTTAGGTTTTTGGATGTCTAGCATTTTTGAAATTCTTGTTTATTGTAAAAAGGCCTTCAAAGCCTCATTGTAATCATCTTCTTGTGAATGAGTGCAGTCATCACATATCTTCTCAGAGATAAGCCGCCACCATTCGAGCAAGCTTGTTTTCCGTTGGAATTTTACAATTTCATCTTATTTCCTCATTTAATAGAAAACTAGTTTTACTGTATCTCTCTTATTATGTGTTAAGCATATTTTAATAATCTGTATTCATTCTATTCTGCTCATAAAATCCATATCATATATTATATTGAATTATGTTTTTTTTTTGAGTAAAAAAGGTGGAACCTGCTATATTAATTTATCGAAGAAACTTTGACAAAATGTACAGTGATATAGGTCTGAGTCACCAAAAATGTTGTCGTTAACCGGAAACCAGCATAGTTTGGAGAACATATAACAATAGCATGATAAAATAGGAAACAAAATAACATCTTTCATGCTCGGAGGAAAGCAGGACAGATGGCTATAGTCCAAATGGACATATAACAGTAGCATGATAAAAATAAGAACCATAAAAAGCATAGAAGACCTAGATACCCGGTGACTTGTCATCCTTGCTTGTCTGCCACGTGGACCTAGATGGGATGGCAAATGCCTGTGCGCAGAGAGGGCACTTCCACTTAGCTGGAGAATTGGAGTACGTGTCAAGGAGCAGGTCCAGACGCTAGCCCATGAGAAGGGCTCTATGCTCCAGGTCTGCCATGTGGCCTCGGAGATCAAACACTAGAGCCAGATGCTCTACACGGAGGAGAGATCCATGCAAACCATTACCCACGTCATTGAGGGATACATCCCTCAATTCCACAGTCGCTCCAATTCCATCTTCGAGCTCCATCAGCTCTGCACCATCCACTTCTTCCTTCCTTGTCGAGCTATTGTTGTCCGCGTTCACTTCTACTCTGGTTTTATCCCGCGTTTCTTCCTCGAACGTTGCTTGCATATCATGGCTGGTGGGGCTGTAGTCACCCGGCTAGGGAATTTCCTCAATAATGCACCCAGGGATGTCATCTGCCAGAGCAATTTTTGGGCCACCTCCATCCCGGTGAGTCACCTCCGTGGCTTGGGGCTTCGGGATGGTCGTCAAGTCCT
>CBVK0101412098.1:0-21167 GCA_900067695.1 Picea abies | reverse complement strand
GGGATGGTCGTCAAGTCCTCCATGAATGGAATTTCTTCCACGTAACAGGTGGGAAACGCGTCCGCCACACCATCCTCCTGCCTGTCTCCAGGCTTAATTGTCGTGGTTTCGCTGCTACATCCGGCTCCTGTCTCCGCAATGATGGCATGCAGAGCCAATTTCTCAGCTCGAGCCTTCTTTCGGAGAATGGTGGTCGCCATCGCTAGAGCATGCTCTAGCTTCTCTTTCCTTTGCCGCTGCGCCTTGTGGGTGTACCAGGCCGAGCCACGGCGAGGCCTACCCCGCTTTCTGGTCATAATTTCCAGGGAATAGATGACGATACAGTGAGGGTGCAGCGAGATGGGAGTGAGCCAAGACGAGAAGGATACAGGGCTGCACCAGAGCTCCCAGTCGAAGAGGAGAGCCGAAGCAAGAGCAGACCCACTCTGTCCAGGCACATGAAAAAGCAAATTGCCAGGAGTTTCCTCAACGAATTGCAGCGAGATGGGAATGAGCTGGGACGAGAAGGAAACAGGGCTGCACCCGAGCTCCCATACGAAGAGGAGAGCTAAAGCAAGAGCAGACCCACTCTGTCCAGGCACATGAAAAAACAAATTGCCAAAGGCCGAAGTCACCTGGTCCTCCATAAACCCTGTCATGCTGAGTGCGCTATGAGCGAGAGTGTTCGCACGAGGGAGGTGTCCCTCCACAGTATAATTTTTGTTATGGTCGTCTACCATCGTAAATGCAGGCTGGTGGGTGGCGGCCATCAGCATTTATGCCATGGCTTAGTGCTAAGCCCAGTGTCAATGAATTGCCACGTATCACCCCATCCAGGGCTGGGTATATTGAATTATGTTAATTGATGACATTAAATACAATAATTTAATTAATTAGCACCTGAAGAATGTGATTGTCATTCTAAATTGGAATAGAAAATTGTAATTTTGTTTTAGAAAAGAAAGCATACACATGTAATAATGATTATTACAAATATATGGTAAAGGACTATTGCATTGAGAGTAGAGAGGTGCATCTACAACCCATTATGATAGAGATGTTATGATGTTTTTCATTTGGGTAATGCTTACATGTCAGCCAAAAAAAATTACCTACCAACATAGATCCATCTTAACTATGGATCTATTACGCATCAAGAGGGATCATATATCTTAATGTGTAAATTGTTTTATTATTAAATATGGATCTACACTAGTTGTACTATCACTCAACTCCATAAAAGTCAAAAATCATAATTGTTTCCTTGATAAATACCTTCTTGGGAAACCCGTGGGCACTTCCCCTCATTTTGAGGATGGTACCCAATGTAAAACAAGTCTCATAGACTATTGTATGTTGGCTTGACAAAGACATTGAGTAAGGCCCACATATATAGGCAACCAACACAAGGACTTGACCTTGAGACCTCTTTCTTTCCATTCATAACTCTCAACCACATGATAAAACTCACAAATTATGTAGATATAAAAAAATAAAAATACAATTTTGATTATTGTTAAGACATTTATATTTGCAGAAAGAATACTTCTATGTAATATCATATTTATAATATTTCTATATATGTGTAAATTTGATATCTCTCTTTTGATCTTTCTATATAATATTTTTTATATTATGCATACATATCAAATATAGTTCTTTCATATATAGAGATATATATTTTTTATCACATGTATTATTATTATTATTATTATTATTATTATTTAAGCCTACATATAATGATGTAAACATTACTAATGTGATAGCATTTTCATTAATGCACATTGATACTCTTGGTGCATGATGTGTAATTTACTAATATATATATTTTAAATGATTCAATATATATTAATACAGTTATTATATCCAAACCCATTCATTTAAATATAAAAATTATTTGATTTTATTATAAATATTTAAAATTTTATCAAAAAACCAAAGTTGTGTTGACATGTGTGAAAAAATATTAAAATAAAGGGAATTGTCACTTAAACAAATGGGTACATTTTCATTATTGATATGCACCATTGAGTTTTCATTAAAAGTATCCATGTGGAATTCTGGCATTGAAACACAATAATACATTTTCATCATTTGAATGCTATGCACTATTGTGTTTGTTCAAGTTCAATATATAAACATCAATGAGGATAATGTGTATGAATTTATTTTTAATTGATTCATATAAGTATACTAAATGTAATGATACTCATTACAACATAAATACTATTACCTTTATGATATCATTATAATTGTTATTATTATTAATCTTACTAAGGATTTAAGGTATGCTAATAGATATATTAAACCAATGCTCAATAAAAAATTTCACACCAATAAGAAATATCACATCAATGATTTATATTATATAAAAAGCACCATTAAATCTTAAAGAATGATGCACTTCTTTTCCAGGTATATGGTATACCAATAGAAAAATCTTCACTAAAACTTCTAGCCGTTCTAGTTATTCAAATATTTTAATTACAATAAGTTTACATTAAAATTTATACAAAATTTAAAATTTCTTTTAATTAGTGAAATATGTGTTAATAATTTTATTTAATTTTATAACAACTAAAAAATTGTAAAATTTTATTTATTTTATAAATATAAAACATGTCAATTTTTGTTAATTTAATTTATTAAGTTGTGAATTTTATTTACTAGGTAACTTAGCTCAATACGTTTAAGTTGTGTTTAATTAGAAAATTATGCTGATTAAAAATCTAATAATATATTATTATATATTAAAATAAAAAAAATAAAAAAATAAAACACTTGCAAAAGGTATATTAGTACAAGTTTTAATATTAATAACCAAAAAACATAAGTTAACTTTCAATTAGTTATAACCATAAAATAAGTGATAATATAAAAAATGTGAGTTTTATTTGCTAAATAACCAAGTTTAATACTTTTAAATTGTGTTTAATTGGAAAATTATGCTAAAAAATTTAATAATATATTATTTATATCAAAATAAAAAATAAAAAATAAATAAATAAATAAATAAAAACATAGTAATATAGGCTTTAATATTAATAATGAGAAAACATAAGCTAGCTTTCGATTAGTCCTAACCATAGAATAGAATAGGTGATAAAGAAGAAAAAAATGGAGATGACTAAGATTGGAAAGTCACTATATTGTATTAAAAAGGTTACTATTTACTATTTCATATTTATTGTGTTTTTTACTTTGACGTGTAGATGTTCCATGGTCTCTCTTATTATGGGATTAATTGCTTGATGTTTGTGTTTTTTTACATGATATCATTTTTGTTTAAAGTATTATTAAACATTAAAAAAATAAATTCAATTTATTGTATTTCTTTACTTTATGAATTATGAAGTGAAGTTAAATAGATTGATTAAATCTAATTAAAATCATTTGGAAATAAAATATTATCTAATTAAAATTAGTTTAAAATAAAATATTAAATAAAATATTGTAATTGAATTATTTTAAAATAAAACAATATTTAATTTAATTCATATATTTCGAAATAAAATATTATAATTGAATCTAATTAAAATTATTTTAAAATAAAACAATGTAATTTAATTCATTGTATCAAAATAATTTAATTCATTTTAAAATAAAACAATTTAATTTATCTTAAAAAAATTTAGTTAATAATATGAATAATTTAATGAATTTTAAAGTGGTATAATATATTATTGATACATGAATGTTGTAATGTTTCTAGTCGTTAAGATAATATGCGCTCCCTAACAAGTGTATTTATTTATTTATTTTTTTAAACATGAAGGTAACAACGACCACAGTGAAACAATGCAACTCGACGACGAACACAACACACACAATACATACAACATACAACAAAACAACCTAGCATACTAGCACATCACGCAGCGGGATGCAACATATGAAAAACGATTAGACCAAATAAAAACGACTACCCGTCCATCCTACCTTGCAAGGTTAGGACCTCCAGGACACATAAGAAACATCAATCAGTCCAACACAACAACTTCCAAGATAAGTAGCTAGAACCCTCCCGATGAACGTGAGACCACTATTAAATGTTACAATGCATTAATCATTACATTAATTACAAAAATCAACATCGTCGTCCTTAGGGTAGGCACCTGACCCAATGTCGGGTTATCATGCTCACTTATCGATCATGCACACAATGATCTAACATAAGGAATCATGTTGCCACATTCGACAAGCACAATAGTAACTAAGGCGCCAACATAACGATTCTAAACCTTCATTCTTGACATAAAATCCAATGTGCCATAGTCCCAAGCATCAATTGTCATACATTTTATAACTCTATAAATGATAATACCCTAATATATTATGCTAAACTTCGACACCGGGTAACCACATTCAGTACTTATAATTGCGCAAAGGTCAAAATTTTATAAGAGCAACAAGCCAACTCCAAATGACATGTGATACATTAAAATGGGTGCGTGCAAGTCTTGAAATCAATCATAGATTAGAAGAAAATAAATCTAAGTAAGGAAGCAAAAACATAACCTCACACAAGTGGAAAAATAGAATCTAAGAATGCAACGATCTCGCTTCAATAATTCCAAGTGGAAAAAAGGTTCTAATTAATACATGACCTCCAGTATGTTGAGCATTAACTAGAGATTTCAACTGGCTCTAAAAAGGTTGTCAGTAAATTAATATTGCAACAAATGACGCTCCTTCCAAATCACAATCAAATAAATATTCCATCATCCGACATGAGAAATTTTCGCCATTACCCAAATTCTGTTCAAGTTGAAAAGTGCCTCTAAAGTTGCCCAAAATTTAAAAAAGTCCAAACTATCTTCCTTCTAACTTTATAGATCAACTCAAAGTGTATAAAAACAATCTCTCTGTGCATATCTTGCCTAAGAACATCTGGCATGGTCATTTCTAACTTTTTTTCATTTTTGTAAGTAAGAGATTATATATATAAAGGGCCTTCAAAAAAACAGACTAGGGGTACAGAAACTTGAAAACAACCGTGCTGCAGTTACTGAACTGCCCCAATAGAGGGGAAACCAATTCAGCCAGTCGGGTAAGTCTAGTAGTTTATAGTCTGACAGTCTTAAAAAACAGAACTAAGCTGACTCGACTGCAGCTATGAAAAGAAACTAGTAAAGAGAACAAAACCCCTGTGGGGTCAGACACTTGGTGAGTAAACTGGCCAGGTGGTTTGATAGGCCGTGTACCAAGGTTCCTCTTTGATGGGTGTCCCTTTGCCTTCCAAATGCATGTCAGCATCCACGTCTCTCTCGTCCAGGTTGGCAGCTGGCAGGGTGTCTCCAGGTGGACAGTGCGCATGAAGGCCTATAACTGTCGTAGCCTCCGTGTCCTCGTGCGTGACCTATGCCACAATGACCCCTATTGAACGTTGCATCTGTTCATTCACGTTGTCTCCCTCTACATGGGGTACCTCTGCTGATGCCGCACCTTCTGGAGTAGAGGGGAAAGCATCCTGGAAGGTGGATAGGACCTGAAGGAGGGTCGAAGTCTTCCCATCCATAAGCTGCAGTCGGAATTGGAGGTCCTCCATTCCCTACCGGAGCTCAAAGACCAGTCCATAGAGAATGGCTAGACTATCTTTCAGCTGCGAATCAGGGATTAAGTCGGTAGACGAGTACGCACTGTGTCGGGCACTTTGAAGAAAGGGTGGCACCCCCAAGGGTGGCTGGGAAGAGAAAACTACTGGTGCAAAAGAAGGTTTGTTGGTTCGAGAATTCGGTGGGATGGCAGGAAATCGTGAAAGAGAACCTAACGAGCTATCAGTGATGGCTAGGCATTCGAACTGGGAGGCAGGTAGGGTGGAAGAGGCAAGAGGTTCCATCTCGGGCTATAGAGGTGGCGAGGAGAACATGGAGGGCGAACCAGGGGGAGAAGTAGAGGTACATGGCCGAGGAGGATGCCATGGAGAACCTCTTCATGGCCTTCCTCTTTGGCACGACATAATGAGCTCAGGTTGAAGGTAGAATTGAGCTAAGTGCCCCAGGCAAATGTGGAGAGCCTGGAGAGGGCCGAAGGCTGTGAACACCATGAAAGACTAGGATAATCTAGGCATGGGTAGCAGAGGGATGAGAGGGTCGGGTCGCGAGCGAGGATGAAAATCAATTACAGATGGATGAGCCATGGTGTAGTTGGTAATGAGCATCGGGCACAACAACGTTAATGGTGTTGCAGCGACATGAAATCTCATAAATGCAAGGTCGAGGCGGTGGGATTGGCACGAGCCCAACACATGGCTCCCTGCCTTGTTGGCCTGACCCTTCCTCCACTTCCTGCCATATGTATCGCACTAACACCCCATCCGGGGGTGGTCATTTCTAACTTTTAATTGCAAAAGAATTTAGAATTTAAATATGGAATATTTAACTAAGTTGGGTTCTGCATTGTAAGCTTTTTATATTATTTGCAAATTGATACAAGGGATCCATAGCCACCGTGAAGTCAAGACAATAACTACAATACAACCATAAAAACTTCTACATCTCTAAGAAAATTTTTATATCTCTTAAAATACAATCTATATTCTTGATATATTTTATGATAGTTCTTGATCTAGAATCAGATCTAGGAGGCTTCACAAGTCTAGAAAAGTCTAAAAAATGAAAGTTATCAAAATCAGATGAAACAAATTCCATTGTGACTGGCTCGTCGCGTTGATTTTGGCAATATATTTACTTCCTCAAACAAATGTCTTATGCGAGAGTTATTGCACTCTGGTCATTTTTCCAAACAGGAAAAAAGTCAAATAGGTCAACAGTGAAAAAAGTCAACATTGACGTCATGCTGACATCATCATGCCGACGTAGCAATGTGACACATGGTAGAGGCACAATTGGCAGAAGGTTTCATACAACTGAAGTGGGCCAACCAAGAGGTTACATGTGTCACCACTGAAAGGGTGACACATGGCACGCTCGTACAGGTGGCAGGTATGATCAGTGGACATGTAGCAGACATGTGTGCTGATGTGGTGGTTGTTGGCTTGGTAGTATGATGACTGGGTAGAGTACGACACTGACACGTGGGTGAATCTCATTGCGACAAGTGGCATTCTCATAGGCCAATGAAATGGTGCCACGTGGCCCACATGTGGGCTACCACATGGCACCCAGTGGCTGGCTCGTTTGTTATATGCAAAAATTGTTATGTCTCCCCATGTTTCAAACTTGAGACCTCTCATAGGAGACAAAGCTTATGGGCATGCAGACACCAACGTGCCATGTTTGGTGTTTGTTTATACTCGCCACTTTATTTTAAATAAAGTGCATGTATTATATGTGAGGGTTGAAGGGGGTTGGGGCTAAGCCCTAGTCCGCAGACTTTTCATTGTATATGACCACAGTTATGGCGCGAGGGTTATGGAATAGAGTGTGAGGGATATGGAATAGGGCGTGGGGGCCATGTTTCCACTGCATAACCACCAATGTGTAGTTGTAGCACCATTCCACCACAAGTTCGAGAGCCATGCCTAGGTGTTTGGGTGCTCCATACAGTTGTGGTCCTATGGAAAACTACCATGTGACCTATGTTTGTGGAGTGAAGGCCAACGCATAGCCCTTTAGGTTGGCACTTGGCCACATCAAAATCCATGTGACCGAGTTTAGGGGTGCGTGCCAGAAAGAGGGGGCTTAGCCCATAATATTTGCAAAATGTGGGTTTTCTACTTTGATTTATATATTTTATTTTGATTTTTGGCCTATTAATAGAGGATTTTGCCCATTATTGGGGGGATATTGGGCCCTTTTTGAGGCGAGATTTTGGGAGGAAGTTTGGGGATAATAACCAACTTCAGATCTATAGAAACCAAGCCTTCTTGAGGCCATGGGAGGAGATTTAGAGAAGAGTTATGATGAAGGAAAGCCAAGCCAAAGCCATTTTTATGCAGGGAAGTTGTTGATGAGTGCACCTTTGCGGGCCATTTCTGGGAGCGCTGGTCATTTGATTTGAGTGTTGTTTCCTCTGTTGGGTTCTAGAGATCTAGGAGAAAAAGACTAGATTAGTCTTGTAGCCTTTCAACACTACTGTGATGTACTTATTGAGCTTTGAACATAAATAAAGAAGCCTCACCCACTGAGACAAAGGCCCAAAGACGTAGGCGATATTGCCGAACTCCATTATCATATTGGTGTTATGGCTTGATGTTGTTTATTGCTTCATTTAAGTTCTGTTCATGTATATATGGCTGTGATATATTCTCATATATTCTTCTTCTTTCATTAAGATTCCTAATTGGTTAATCAACACATGCATAATAACTCAACCATAGTCATGTAAAATATATTTTCAAATCAAGTGGTATCAGAGCTAGTTGACATTTGGATTTGAGTTTTGCATGTTAACCAGAGAAAAGATACAATGTGGTGAAGGTGATCTTATTGAAGAGAATCCATTAATTGGATTGAGAAAGAGAGCTTCTCACACCAAGA
Organism: Picea abies; assembly: GCA_900067695.1. Taxonomy (NCBI): domain Eukaryota; kingdom Viridiplantae; phylum Streptophyta; class Pinopsida; order Pinales; family Pinaceae; genus Picea; species Picea abies. The sequence goes on along the minus strand of CBVK0101412098.1, from coordinate 12,747 downwards.
AGATGACATCAGAAGAGGGACTTTCTCAAGATGAGAAAGAGTTTCAAAAAGATTTATTTTCCATGTCAGAGATGATGAAAATTTTGTATGAAGATTACTTGGAATGTAAGAAACCAAATCCGGGTGAATCTTCAAAAGGAAAAAGTGAAGAGGGAGATGATCCTCCTCAGATTCCTCCTTCGCCTCCATTATCACCTCCTTCTTCTTTAAGTTCAAGTTCTAAATCCAATGCAAAGAAACATGTTCATAAACATAAGAATGAAATGTCATTGCTAAAACTTGATGTTAAATTCGAATTACCCATATACAATGGTGAAGTTAATGCAGAGAGACTTGAAAATTAGGTCAGGAAGATGGAGGCTTACTACAGTGTGAAACAGATTAAGGATGAGGCCACACAAATCAAGTTGGCATCATTGAGACTTGCAGGCACAACTCTCATATGGTGGCAAAGGAATTTGCAAAATGGAATGTAGCAAGTGGGTAATGTATTTCCATCATGACAAAGTTTCATTTATGCACTTAGAAAGAAATTCTATCCTTTGGGTTATAAAGAAAAATCATTAATGAAATGGCAAGCCTTAAAACTAAGAAAAGGACAAATAGTGCAAGAGTATACAGATGGCTTTTGAAAAATGGCATTGATGTTAGATATCCCTTTACATACACAAGAAACCCTTATGAAGTATATAGGAGCTTTACCTGCACACAATAGAAACAATGTATTCATGTTTGGACCCACTAACCTTGATGAGATTTATGTTCAAGCGACATACATTGAAGTGGGGAAAACATGTGTTGGTGTATCAGAGGAATTGTCTTCAATGAAAGAGGACAAGAGGAAGTGGCATGGAAAAAAGGCAAGTTCAGTGACAAGAAAGGAAGAGAAGCCCTCTTGCAAGAATTGCAAGAAAGAGGGGCGTGAGGAGGACCGTTGTTGGTAGTTGCATCCTGAGAAGAGGCCAAAGTGGTTCAAAGAAAAGAAGGGGAGGAAAACAGTTGCAGCGACAACTTGATCGACAGACTTGGGATCGGATTCAGGTGATGAATCAAAGGTCTCATTGGTTGGTATGACATGTAAAATTGGTGAAGGCATTGATTGTATAAGTAACTTGTTTCACATAAGGGTAATCACGTGACACACTATGATAGACACATTAATCGAAAGTGGATCTCAATCTAATATAATGTCAGAAGAATTGGTTAAGCAATTAGGGTTAAAAACACAAGTATATCATAAGCCTTACACACTTAAATGGATAAGAAATTATCATCAAATGCACATAACAAAGCAATGCATAATCAAATTTGCAGTTTCATCTAAGTATGTGGACGAGGTAACATGTGATATAGTGCCATTAAGTGAATGTGGAATGGTCTTAGGTAGTCCATACTTATTTGATCGTAAATCAATCTTCTACAGGATAAATAATCAATATCAATTAACCAAAGCAGGTCAAGATTATGTGGTTCATGCTCATCATGTTAAGACAAATAAAACTCTTCAAACTATGGAAAAATTAAAGAAGACATTTCAAGCAAGAAACAAACCAATCATTGTTTCAAATGAAGTAATCGATCTTAAGCAAGAACAAGAAATGATTGTTGAATGGAAAATCAATCACAATTTGCTTCAAGATAAGCTCATGTTGTGCAAATATTACAAGTATATCAGCTCATTTGCAATCCTCTTTTTGATGATATAATTTGTAATATTGTCTACATGGATGATAGTGGCTTCGGTAAAATGTGACAAGGTTCAAATGGCTAACAATATGTTGTTAGTTGTCATGATTGTGTTACAATTGATCTTGATGAGACAGGTGCACAAGACAGAGGACAATCCAAGTGGCCTATCCCAATCTTGTTGACTGGTCAGTAACCTTTTGGGGACCAAAAAGTCCTTAGTGGGGAGGTGTGATCCAGAATCGGATCCAAGAGGCTTACCAGGTCTAGAAAACACTCAAAAATGAAAGTTCTTGGAATAGGATGAAACCAATTCCTTTACGACCGGATTGTCACGCTAATTCCAGCCATATATTTAATTCCTGAAACTAGCACCGTATGCGAGAGTTATTGCACTTTGACTGTTTTGTCGAACACTGAAAAAGTCAAACAAGTAAACAGTAAAAAAAGTCAACATTGACGTCAGCATGACATGGCAGAGACACAATTGGTAGAAGGTTTCATACAACTGACATGGGCCAACCAGGAGGTGACACATGTCACCACTGAAAAATACCACGTGGCATGCTCATACAGGTGGCAGGTGCGGTCAATGGACACGTGGAAGATAGGTGTGCTAATGTGGTGGTTGTTGACTGGGAAGTATGCTAACTGGGTAGAGTACGACATTGACATGTGTGTGAATCTCGTTGCGACAAGTGGCATTCTCACAAGACAATATGGTGCCACGTGGCACCAGTGGTTGGCTCATTTTTATATGCAAAAATTGTTATGTCTCCCCGATTTTTGAACTTGAGAACTCTCGTATGAGATAAGGCTTAAGGACAAATGGATACCATCACACCAAATTTTGTATTTGTTAATATTCACCACTTTATTTTAAATAAAGTGCATGTATTATATGTCAGGGCGGAAAGCCCCAACTCGCGGACTTTTCATTGTATATGACCACAGTTATGGTGTAAGGGTTATGGAATAGAGTGTGAGGGCTATGGAATAGGGCATGGGGGCCACGTTTCCACTGCATAACCACTAGCGTGCAGTTGAAGCACTATTCCACCACAAGTTCAAGAGCCATGACCAGGTGTTTGGGTGCTCCACACGGGCGCAGTCCTATGACAAACTACCATGTGACCTATGTTTGTGGAGTGACAAACTACCATGTGACCTACGTTCGTTAAGGAAATTTGTTTGGTAACATAGTCCAATCTGATTCTTTATTTATCTTATTGGAACTCATCTTTTATGAAAATTATGAATCTAATTTATATTGTATTATTAATCACAAATACAATAAGAAAATGACATATTTTCCTCATAGTTTCATATTTTTCAACAATTATAGTCTCTACCTTTTGATAAATAGCTCACCTTTGTCAAAATTGAATATTAAAGCTTCATTAATCTTTCCTTTGACCATTATGACCACACTTAATGAGCTCAACTTAAATTATCTTCAATACATCTTGTAAAAGGACATGAATCTCTAGTTAAGGGTTCAATTGTGAAATATTTTGGCATATATTTATGCAAGTACATATTTCTTGATGCTACTAAATATAAAATCATTCGCCGGAAACCTTTTGATATTCTAAAGTGAAAAATGATCTACAATATTTATTAATTTCTATATCAAGTATTGAATAGGTTAGGCACAATATTGTTTTGATCAAGTATAAAATGTATCTTTGGTACATTAGGTATTGTGATAGTTGTTTGGATTGAAGAATGCCATTTTCTTGTACTCATCTTTAAACGAGAAACAATTTTCTTTTGTCAAAACTACTTTACATACATTCAATTTAATTTACAGTTATATTCTAAAATTAAATTAGTTGCATATATTTTATAACCCAGTATTTAAACTTTTAATATTGTAATGATGGATTATAATATAAAAATAAAAGTTTGGATGAATTGTTCAAAAGATATATAACACAATTTAACATTGTTATTTTTATTAATATATGTATTAATTTTATTTCATATAATATATATAAAAACATTATTAGTCCCTGCCGTAGGCGTAGAGGGACTATAGCGATCGATAAATCGTTGACTACATATTACTTTGTCCTTTGACCCGAAATATTTGCACAATACCTATTGTTGGAGCTATGGAAATAAAAACATATATTTTTATATAATAAAAAGTAACATATATGTATTGATCTGATTGGATAAGAGATTTGAGGTCTTATTGTCGGCTTCACTATTCCCATTGTACTATATGGAAACATATACAAAGTTTTTCTCGTAGTCAGTATGTTTTAATCATATATTTTTCCTGTATCTTGCTTCAAGGTTGATTAATGTTAGCATTAGTTCGAAAGTTTGTATTAGCATTTTCTGCTACCCGAATATATCCGCAAGTTTTGATATGTAATAAGCATATTGAAAAGTTTTGATATCCAAGCTTTGTAGTGATTGAGAATTCCAAAGTTTATAGCATCTTTGGCAGATGTATATTTCTTGAAATGTATTGACACTTATTCTGAGATGCGTCAATAGGACTGACTGCGTAAATGTTCACATGACGCGACGTTCTGAAACACCCCTGACAACTTAAATGTTTTCATTCCGCGAGGTGCTTAGAAAGCCTGAGAGTCTTAAATGTTTATGTAAATACGGTTCTCAAAGTACATTTTTCCTCGAAATTTTCTATACAGTTACAGTGAATTTGCACTTGATTGTCTACCACTAGTTCAATATCCATTGTATGTTTCTTCCTTGTTCTGCCATTGAAGCTACATACATTATTTACTGGTTCAGTGACTGCTTCTTCTTTGTTGGTTTGTCGGTTGCTGCCATTCTTTCCTTCATCCTAGTAATCGTTGAGGCTACATACATTGTTTACTAGTTCGGTAAGTGGTTCTTGTTCGCTGGTTTCTTGGTTGCTGCTTGTTGTTGTTTCACTGGTGATTCAAGCTATGCTTCTACATTTCATTGTTTTGGAGTAAGTTTCGATGTCGTGGTTTCATTTTGTATTCCTTGTTTGTTGTTTAGTTTGCAGTTTGAAAGTAAGAATGTTTGCTTATTTGTAGTCGCATGTTCCTTGTGTGTTTTCGGTTCCTTTTCTTCTTGGGTTGTAGTTTCGTAATCATTGGAGATACATATGTTGTTCACTGGCTCGGTGGTTCTTGCTAGTTCGTTGGTTCCCGGGTTGCTAGTTCTATTTGTTTGGATGGGGTTTGCGCTTTGGGGTGTTGGGGGTGCAGTTCGGCCTCTTTGTGCTTTCTCGTTGGTTTGGTCCTTGCTGGTTTCTTTTCTTTGATTCGGCCTTGCAGGGTTGGGGTGCAGCGGTGGTGGTTGGAGATTTTTTTTTTTTTTTTGGATTGTTATTGTTTTGTTTGGGGCGCTTTACGGTGTTCATCCCCTGCACCCACCAGTGTATATGCAGTTGTTTTATTTTCCATGTCTTCAGGATTGGAGATCTATTATTCTGTGAGATTTTCCTGGTGTTGCAGTCCTTCCATGAAAGAAAATAGTTGCATGAAAAATTGTTCAAGGACTACATGTGAAGTTACAATACCCACTATTTTTTTGTTGGAATAAAGCATATGTATGTAGGGTACATTTATAAACCATGTATGGTTAGATGTGTGGATATGACATGACATGTCCTTTCTCCTCTACATCGACTGGTGTGCGCATGATGAAATTTGTGTTGTTCTTGACATATGATATGTTGCAACAAAGATTTTGCAAGATTATATTTTCATGTCTGGAAGCATGTGTGGGTAATTAGCCATGGAAAACTGAGAACTTGTATCGTGGGCACAATAGTCTGTGTAGAGGATAAAGAACATGGTTAGAGGGCATATGCGGATAAATTCCTAGGGAAAAGCAGAAATCGTTTAGCTACGACCATGCAGTTGCATGATATTTTGTGCCTTATAATATATTTTGGCCAGGGAAAAAAATTGTACACGTTTACAACCATGGATAGAGAAGCGCAAAGGTTCATGTTTCTTCCTTTGTAGACTATTCGTTGAGTCAGTTTTTCTCTATGTACATATTGCTTGTTCTCCGCTGAATATCAGCTTCCATTGATGTTCATTAAATTTTGTGGGTTCCCAAATTGAAACAAACTGAGTAGTTGGAGGAAAGGAGAGAGTCTCGACTGCATTGGCTGAAGAGGATATAGAAAGGTGCATGCTCATACTGTTGTTTCATATTGCATTGTTTTGTATTTCATTTATGGTCTGGATATGTGTTAAGCTAGTTGCGTGACTTCATACATGGTAATTTTTCTTGGTTGCATACGTTTATTCTTGCATACTAAGCTAGTGCATGTCCCTTGTGTTTGCGCTGCATTGTTGCATTTAAAAAAACATAATGATTGGACAGGACGAAGGAATCTTTGGCGGGTAAATAGACCTGTTTCTTTTTGTTTTACATGTTTGTTTTCAAACTAACTTGCCTTCCTGTTGATTGCATCTTCCACGTTGCTGCCTTGGAAAAAATAGATTGCTTGGACATAAAGATGAATTCTTCTGTTCTATGGTACAATCTTCTAAAAGGTATACCAAGTGTGCTGACAAATTAAAGATACAAACCGGGTGGGGGAATATAATATAGAATGCATATATTTGCTTAGTCCTGATGTCCATCTGCAAATTCTTGCATCAGAAAAAGTTGGACTAGTGACACGGCCATGAGCAGTCAGTCATCCCAGACATCGACGGACCGACAAGGCCAAAGGTAAAGATGCATGTGCTCTGCTCTTACTATGTTTACTAGACAAATTTTGCGGGCTATATATTCATCTATGGCATAGAGAATATGTTGATTCCATCTGCAGTACATGGTTTGCAGCTCGCAAGAAGTATCAACAAGTACGAGCGAGATGTCGAACCTGCTGCATGTTCCGCAGACTAAGAGGTGTCGTTGCGAAACTCTGGCTCCATAGTTCATCAAAAGTATGTGTGTACTTGTAGCACACTACCATTCACTTTAGTTTTCCTGTTCAAAAAATGTCTTCAGGTCTAGAGTTATGACATCCAAAGTACTGTCAATAGAGGCCTTGAACAACTGCCAAACTGGATAGGTGTTCGTCGAGGACATAATGGTTGTCTATACCACCTACTTGGACAAGGAAAACAAAAGTAGACCCATTATGCATGCTGATATGACAGACAAGGATGCCATGATGACATTCACACTGACTATTCCTCCACAACTTATCCAGAAACATGCAGAAAAGATATTGCCACGTAATGGGATATCCATTACAAATGTTAATATATTGCCAAAAACAATATATGACCGTGGTGATTGCGATCGAATTATTTCGGTCAACGAAACAAGCATTGTGGAAAAAATTCCTCCTATTTGTTCAGAATATCGCTTCCTCCCGGACTCAACTATAAGGCAACTTGCACAGAGCACTGATATTTACCCAATGGGAGCGATTGGGGATGTTGTCACACTGGCCAGGAAATTTGGGTCGCAACACATTCTCCATATAAAGGATGGAGAGTCGGACAGTGAGAAGGAAATGGTACCGCTTTTCATATTTAGTTTTGTTGTTTACTTTCACTTCTGCATGTATGTCGAATAAGTTACACAAATATTGCACTGTTCTATGTTGCAACTACAATTGTTTGATACATATTCAGATTTGTTTTCGTCAATAGAACAACAATTGCATAGAGGGAAGATTCCACTTATGTTGTTCAAAAATATAACAAAAAAGAAGGATGTTAGAGAAACGATCTTTCGAACAACCCAGTCAATGCTTGTAACAGAGTTGCGAGCATATACAGTAAAGGATCTGGAGAAGCTAGCTAACTCTACAATTGTTGTGTGTATACATTTACAAAATCATCCTTGCTTTGCTTATAGAAATAACCTTCAACAAATTTCTGCAGCTGTTAATTTTTTTTTTTTGTTTTAAAGGGGAGGGTGGGATGTAGTTGTGTATTATATTGTTCAATGTATTAATTCCTTTGCTCGAATTCCTAGGTTGAAGGTCTTTTAGTTGCAGCCAATGTGTACTCGTCCGCCTTTGAGCCTGTTTGTGCAAAATGCCATTCCACTGCCTCTACCTCTGCTTTGATAACTGATGATATGATTGATTGTCTGTGATGCGGTGAAAAATGTCCATATATTTATGGACATTTCCTTAGTGGTGCTATTCGAACCGTGGGCAACACAATTGTGCACTATATGATCAAGAAGTCACTGTTACAAAATGTGCTTCCTAAGTTGGCAGAGTTGTCGTATGAAACATATCTACAGAAAAAGGCAAGTAGTGTCTACATGTTGTGGCAGCTTCGGATACAAAGCAAATTCACCTTAAATGAGGACAATGCAATTTTGCATATCGACTGAAAAGGGGAAGTTCTTTTTTATATGAAACTTTGAGAGGAAACGAAAATACCTCATGTCTCTCTGTAATATTTGTTCAACATCCAGATGAAAGTTCATTTCAACAAAAAACAAATGTGGCTACGTATTTTCTTTGTATATCAAATTGTTTGGTGCAAAGGTCGATGGGTTCTTCTCTATGGAACCTTCTGGGAACTTGCTTGTTGACTGTTTAAAGTATGGTTGGTTCTTGGTTATCTCCTTTGTCTGTCAATTTGTATACCCTGGAACTCTAGCTATTCTTTGGAGGACACCGAACAATATAATTATTTTTTTTTAGCCAGCTGGGACGCAGATTCGCCTAGTAATTTCTATGGCGTTGTGACGCAACTGTATTGTCACTTGCTTTAGCATATTTCCTTGATCAATGAACTTGGTCAAACTATTGTTCTGAAATAATTTGAAATCAATGAATATATAGTGTCTGAACTGCAACTGTCCTCATATACAAACAAGAGGCTCTTAAAATACAAATTGGTCATTGTTTTCACATTTTTTCTTATTCGATGAAGTTAGTCAGATTAATATCCTGGAATAATTTGAAATCAACGAATATTTAGTGTGCGGAATGAAATTGTTCTATCATATGAACAACATGCCCTTAAAATTCAAATTTGTCCTTGTTATGCTTGTGGTTATAGAATTTAAAAAAAAAAAAAATTTCTTTCCTTGATTCTTTTAAGAATAAGCGATTTAACATCCTTTAATAATTTAATGCACCAGCTCTAAAGTCCATCTGTCAATCTGTATATGGCGGATCTCCAAATGTTATTCGAAGGACAAGGAATAATGAAATTGCAATGTTACCCCAGGCAGCCCACAGGTTCCTTTGTCAATTTGTATATTGCGGAGTTGTGGGTATCTTTTGTACAATGTGGAACAATAAAGTCCCAATTTTCAGCCCACGAGCCTGAACAAAAGAGGCCCATTTTTCAGCCCGCCAACCCCACAACCCCCGATCAAAAAAAGTCGTTAAATATGAAATACATACGGAATTGGTACGGGACAATAAAAGTGCAATTTTCAGCGAACCAGCCCGAGTCCTCTTGTCAATTTGTATATGGAAGAATTCTGGATGATATTTGTAGCAGAGGGAACGATAAAGACTCTATTTTCTGCCCGCCAGGCTGCGAACCCACCATCCAAAAATTGCCTAAAAGTGCAATGTTCAAGAAAACAGCTCGAGTCCTCCTATCAATTTGTATATCGCAGAAGCCTGCGTGGTATATGTAGGAGAGGGAATAATAGAGACTCTATTTTCGACCTGCCAGGCTGCCAACCCGCGATCCAAAAACTGCCCAAGTATGGAATGAGGAATCTGCATATGTTGTATAAAATATCATTCCATAGTTAATATAGAGACTATGTCCACAAGTCCACTTGTCAATTTGTATATCCCAGAAGTGAAGATGCTATTTGTAGAACACAGAACAATAGATACTTAATTTTAAGCCCACCAAGTCACGAATTTGCGATCCAAAAAGTGCTCATGTATGGAATGATGGATCCGCATATGTTCTAGAACAATGTGTTTGTACAACGGGGAACAATAGAGGCCCAATTTCCAACCCGCCAACTCTAGAGCCCTCGATAGAAAAAAATCAATAATTATGAAATTGATACGGAATCGCTACGGGGCAATAAAAGTACAATGTTCAATGAAGCAACCCGAGTCCACTTGTGAGTATGCAATGAGGGTTCCACATACTTAATTTTCAACCTTCCTGGCCGCGAACCCGCGATCCAAAAAATGCCCATCTATGGAATGAAGGATCTGCATATGTTCTAGAACAATACAAATGCACTGTTCATCCAAGCAGCCTGCAACTCCTCTTGTCAATTTGTATGTCGCGGAAATTTGGGTGTTATTTGTAGGAGACAAAACAATAGACACTATTTTCGGTCAGCCAAGCCGCGAACCCATGATCCAAAAACTGCCTAAGTATGCAATGAGGAATCCGCATATGCTGTATAAAATCTCATTCCATACTTTATATAGAGGCTATGTCCACAAGACGACGTGTAAATTTGTATATCGCAGAAGTGTAGGTGCTATTTGTAGAAAACAGAACAATAGATACTTAATTTTCAGCCTACCAGGCCACCAACCCGCAATCCAAAAAGAGCCCAAGTATGGAATGAGGACTCTACATATGTTCTACAACAATACAAATGCAAAGTTCATCCAAGCAACCCGTAGGTCCGCATATGTTGTATAACAATGTATTTGTACAACGCAGAACAATAGAGGCCCAATTTCCAGCCCGCCAGCCCCAGAGCCCCCGATAAAAAAAAATCACTAACTATGAAATTGATAAGGGATCGCAACGGCACAATAAAAGTCCAATGTTCAGCGAAGCAACCTGAGTCCACCTGTCAATTAGTATGCAATTAGTGATTCTAATATGTTGTATAAAATCTCATTCCATACTTTATATACAGACTTTGTCCCCAAGTCCACGTTTCAATCTGTATATCGCGGAAGTGTGGGTGCTATTTGTAGGATACAGAACAATAGATACTTAATTTTCATCCTGTCAGGTCGCGAACCCGCGATCCAAAAAGTGCCCAAGTATGGAATGAGGGATCTGCATATCTTCTGGAACAATACAAATGCAATGTTCATCCAAGCAGTCCGTAGTGACTCGTGTCAATTTATATGTCGCGGACAACTCCAGAGCCCCCGATAAAAAAAATCACTAACTATGAAATTGATACGAGATCGCAACGGGACAATAAAAGTCCAATGTTCAGCGAAGCAGCCTGAGTCCACCTGTCAATTTGTATATCGTTGAAGTCTGGATGCTATTTGTAGGCGACGAAACAATAGACTATTTTCGGTGCGCCGGGCCGCCAACGCGTGCTCCAAAAACTGCCTAAGTATGCAATTAATGATCCGCATATGTTGTGTAAAATCTCATTCCATATTTTATATACAGATTATGTCCACAGGTCTGCGTGTCAATTTGCATATCGCGGAAGTGTGGGTGCTATTTGTAGGATACAAAACAGTAGATACTTAATTTTCAGCCTGCCTGCCCGCGAACCCGTGATCCAAAAAAGTTCCCAAGTATAGAATGAGGGATGCGCATATGTTCTAGAACAAAACAAATGCAATGTTCCAAAATATGCACAACTATCATTTTCTTTTTCCCCATCTTCCAAAATATGCACCTTGCACACAACATTTCCTTCATATACATTTTGCACCAAACACTTTGTTTCATTTACACTTCGACTCCATTTTTCAAAATTTGTTTTCTAACCTCCTTGGCAGGGACTCAGCTGCCACGCAACCTTGTTTATATTAAATTATCGACATTAAAAAGAGTTAAACCAACACTAACATTTTAAATTAAAATATAACCATGTTCTTCAGATTTGATCCTTGCATATCATCCAACCAACGTGATGTATAAGGAAAAAGAAAGGACACAAATAGAATCTAAGAGAGGTGGGCTGTGCAGCAAAAGAGTGTCTACCGTACAACAAAAAAATATTTTATGGAGGAGCCAGTTTCCCAACTCTCGTTTGTGTTATGTAAATACACCTACCACCCAAGATCTAAGATAGGTATCAGTGGCTCCATTTACATACTACTATCAAAACAAGCTCCTAAAATCTCTTAATCTATGATACCATCTAAAAAAATTACACAAAAATCTAGTGGCAAAGAAGAAACTAAATTGTTAAATATAATAATTTATTTATGAAAAATAATCTAATTATTAAAAATATATTTATTAAGAATAATTTAATTAATAAAAAAAATATTTAAAAAAAATAAAATTAAAAGAGTATATATGAAACACAAAAATCTAGTTATAAAGAGGAAACTAAATTATTAAATATAATAGTGTTCAACATTCACAACTACTACTTCAACATTCTTATGTAGTATCATATTTATAATATTTAGTATTATATTATAATATTTCTGTATGTAAATTTGGTATCTCTTTTTTAATTTTTCTATATAACATATTAAATTTCTCTTATATAGAGATATTTTTTTATCTTTATTTCGCTAACATGTAGTATTATTATTATTTTCTCTAAATATAATATTTTATTTAAGTTTACATATGATGATGTAAGTATTACCAATGTGATAGCATCTTCACTAATGCACATTGATACTCTTGGTGCAAGATGTGTAATTAGCTAATCTATTTGTTTAAATGATTCAATACATTAATGCAATTATTACATCCAAACCCATTCATTGAAATATAAAAAATATTTTATTTTATGATAAGTGTTTAAAATTTTATTAAAAAAAACCCCAAAACAAGTTGTGTTGACATGTTTGAAAAAATATTAAAATAAAAATATGAAATTCGGTCATTGAAACACATGGATGCATTCTCATCATTTGTATGAAAAATTATGTTTTCATTAAAAGTACTAATGTGGAATGCTAGCATTGAAACACATCAATACAATTTCATTATTTGTATGCACCATTGTGTTTGTGCAAGTTCAATATACAAGCATTAATGAGGATAATATGTATGAATTCATTTTTAAATAATGAAACATAAATTCTCATAAGTATACTAAATATAATGGTGCTCCTTATTACAACATTAATATCATTACCTTCAATAATATCATTATAATTATCATTACTCTTATTACAACATTAATATCATTACCTTCAATAATATCATTATAATTATCATTACT
>CBVK0101412089.1:0-24284 GCA_900067695.1 Picea abies | reverse complement strand
AGCCCTGACTCAAGCCCTTGGACCTTTCCTACAAACCGTGCGATAACAGGCCTAATCAAAGATCTGGTAGTATCTTTGTCTCAAATTCCAGCAAAAAATATGGTCATGGATGTTGTGGTTGTTGATATCCCTCCTAAATTTGGCATGTTGTTATCTAGGTCATGGGTTGCAAAGTTGAAAGGGACATTGCAAATGGATATGTCATATGCCACTATCCATGTTTTGGCCAAGATAGGAGGTTGTACAAGGAAGTATTGCTCAAATACATGGTCAGTAACAAAGCCCAGCCAAACAACCATCCCATTTATTCTGTAGAAACTGAGATTGGTTCTTCCATTTTCTTTAGTGATTTGAGTTTTGAAGAGGAGGTGCCAAACACTGATATGATTATCAAAGACAAACCAGATCAGCAAAACGGTGCAAAAAATGAAATGTGGAATATGAGCTTTGATGGAGCTATCAGCAGAGAAGAAGCAGGGGCTGGTGTGTGGATTAACCCCCCCAAATTGGGTACAAAACTTTGTTCTTACAAACTCGTTTTTGATTGCACAAATAACATGGTTGAATATGAGGCATTAGAGTTGGGATTGAAGACTTTGAAAGAAATGGGTGCTATGAGGATAGTTGTACATGGAGATTTTGAGCTGATTATAAATCAAGTAAAGGGTATATATCAAGCAAAGCATCCTAGAGTAATAGCATATAGGAATATAGTGCTTGATCTTTTGGAAGAATTTTCAAAATATAATCTTCCAGTGATTCCAAGGGGACAGAATCGGATCGTTGATGCCCTGTCTACTTCAGCGTCAGTTTTCAAAATTCCAATTTTTCCTAACATAAGATATGAGATTGAGGTCAAGCACATGCCAATAGTACCTGATAACATTAAGTACTGGCAAGTTTTCGAAGATGACAAACAAGTAGAAAGTTTCCTTCAGATGGATGGTGAATTTGCAAATTTGAATATTGATGAGGAATATTGTTGTGAAGAAGAAGATGCAGCTGTGTTTGCAAATGATGACTATTTCAAGAATCAGATTGTCGGTAAGGATATTATGCAACTAAAAATAACATCATTCCCAAAGGCCTGGTCCCATTAGAAAAACTCTGACAACAATGATGTAGCCAAAAGTCCTAAAATTACTGCAAATCATGGAGATGTTGAAGATTGCAACATTGGGACTTAGGAATATCCCAAGATCATCAAGCTATCCAAGACACTTAGCCCAGAGGTCAAGCAAAGGTATATCAGTTTAATGAAAGAATTTCCTGATGTTTTTGCATAGAGTTATGAAGATCTAAAGGTTTATGACACTAAGGTGATTCAGCATGTGATTCCAATCAAGGAAGATCACAAACCTTTCAAGCAAAAATTAAGAAGAATCAATCCTTTGCTATTTCCATTGATTGAAAAAGAGATAAAGAAGTTGTTTGAGGTCAAGATCATAGTGTCTTTGAGGTTTTCTAAGTGGGTGGAAAATCTGGTACCTGTCAGGAAGAAAAGTGGAGAGATCAGATTATGTGTGGACTTTCGGAATCTGAACAGGGTATCTCTCAAGGACAATTACCCACTGCCCAAGATGGATCACATTCTACAGAAGGTGGTTGGTTCTCAAAAAATATCAATGCTGGATGGTTTTTCTGGGTACAACCAAATCATGGTACACCCTGATGATCAGGAGAAGACAGCCTTTACAACACCATGGGGCACCTTCATGTATGCCAAAATGCCTTTTGGGTTCATGAATGCAGGAGAAACTTTCCAAAGGGTTATGGATATAGCCTTTGCTGATGAGAAAGATAAGTTTATTGTTATTTACTTAGATGATATCACTGTATATTCAGTTTTTGATGATGAACATCTTTAACATCTAAGGAGAGCTTTTCAGAAATGTAGGAAGTTTGGCATCTCATTGAACACCAAGAAGTCTAATTTTGGCATGGAAGAGGGAAAGTTCTTTGGTCACATTATTTCAAAGGAGGGAAAAAAGATAGATCCCAGCAGAGTTGAAGGAATCCTTAAAATTGGCACACCTAGAAGCAAGAAAGAAGTACAATCTTTCCTAGGGAAAGTAAATTTTCTGAGAAGGTTCATCCCTAATCTGGCTGAAATTATAAAGCATATCACTAACATGCTCAGGAAAGGAAGTGATATAAAGTGGACGCCTGAAGCTAGAAAGTCTTTTGAAGATATTAAAGTGGTATTTACCAAAGCCCCAGTGTTGGCCAGTCCCAATTTTGCAAAAGACTTTATATTGTTTTCTTTTGCCTCAGAACACACCATTGCTGGTGTTTTGTTACAAAAAGATGAACAGAACTTTGAAAGGCCTATAGCCTACTACAGAAGAACATTGACGGATTCCCCACTAAAGTATGATATCATGGAAAAGCAGGCATATGCACTGGTCAAGGCCCTAAAGGAGTTTAGAGTTTATATCTTGCATTCCCATACCGTGGCTTATGTGCCCAACAGTTCTGTGAAGGACATTTTGACTCAACCTGATCATGAGGGTAAAAGGGGCAAGTGGATAGTTGTGTTGTTGGAGTATGACCTCGAGATCAAACCTACAAAGTTGATCAAGGGGCAAGGACTTGCAAAGCTGATGGCACAGTCAAATTGTGAGCTCTTGAGAATTAATTTCATTGCTGATTTATCAGCAGATTCAGAAGAAGAAAAGGTCCCTCAGATATCCCAAAAATTCCTTGACTCCCCATGGTATGCTGACATTATTTATGTGTTGAGAAATTTGCAGGCTCCTCCTGAATTGAGCAAAACCAAGGCAAGGTTTTTGAAGCTAAAAGCAGCAAAGTTTTGCATTCTAAACCAATCTCTGTATTGGAAGGATCCAGGTGGGATCTTGCTGAGTTGTTTGCTGGAAGGAGAAGTAGAATCTTGGGATTAATTTGAGCCATTCACTTGCTAATTTCTGTGGTTAAATATTGCTGCTATTACAATTTACTTATTGCTGATAACACTTTTTTAGCAGCAAATACAACCTTCAAAATAAATGCTTGAAGGCTTGATCATCATCTACTAGTTGTTGGCTTTCATTCTATATCATTTATTGCAATTTTTGACGGTGTTTTCACACAGCTGTTACAACTTTTCATTGCTGTTATAAAATTATTCTCTGTTGTGTTTTTAGGACAGTAAGCATAGCTTGCTTAGTCCTTAGTGGTTAGTGGCTTATTTTGCAATATTTGGCTTTGGGTTTTGTTTCCTGACGTGTGTTTTGCAGGTGCTTTTCAATCCATCATCATTTCTTGCCCAAGCCTCTCTTCAAGAGGCCTTAGCCACCTTGTCCCAGTGACCAAAAGAGGGGTCTTTTCCACTCATGCTTGTTCCCCTTTACCCCCTTGAGGTCACTCGGGAAGCCTCCCTTGAGTTGAACTCGTCCATCACAAAAACAAGGGGGATATCTATTAAGGTGACAGTGATAGGCGTCCCCAGTTGTGTCACACATTTGTTGTTTGGGTTGGGCTTTTCCCTAACAACATATCGTGCGATAACAGTCCACTTGACTTGTAGACCTCCCTTCACTTCTCATATAAATGGAGGAAGGAGAGAGTCATTCTAATCATCATTACTGTACTCTTTCTTTGTAGTTGTCTTATAGAAGTTAGGTGCTATGGTTCATGAGGATACCCTAGCAGAAGTTATGAAAAGGAAAGAGGAGGTCTTTGTTGGGAGATTGCTCTCGTGAGATGCTAGGATTTGATCTTGGAAACAAGGCATTGGAGATGATGATCTCATCTATAATACATGCTTGGAGAGCTTACATCTCATATATCTTAGGTTTAGAGATGTAAGAGGAGGAACGTTGGTCTCTCCCTCTCTTGTTCATTTTTTATTGTACTTTATCTCTCTTGTCTTAAGGCACTAGGGTTTCTTGAGCATTCTGGATGTCTAGGGTTAGGGTTTGATCACTAAGGCAACATTGAAGTTGGGGATTGTAAATAAACCCTAGGTTGTACTTCTTGAGGAGGAAGAGAAGGGGAGATGCCTTGCATGAGGCCAAGAAATTGCTAGTGCCGACTCTAGCTTGTTGGAATATCTTTAGTGGAGCTAGGGTTTCTCATGTTCTTTCCTAGCTAGGGTTTTGGAGAGCTTGGAGGGTTGTACAAGCTTATCTTATGTTGAGAGTATATAGTTGAACTTCATCTCTTATATACATATACGAAGTTTTCAGCCGTCCAAAATTGTCTTATTCCAAATTTGATTTTCAGCTACCATTGTCTTCATGGTTTAGTAATTTCAATTTTCAACTACTTATGTCTTGATGATTTGACATAAATTGAGGCTGAAATTGTTAAGGGTTTAACATTGATATTTAAGACAATACGACAGAATTTACTGCTGTAATTATCGCTGTCATGAAGTGATTTTCATATCTGCTTTATGCATGATAAGATTGCCCTAGGGGGCCAAAACTTATCGCATAAGTTTGCTATATTTTCCCTTGAATTGCCAAGTGGGTTTGGGTTGTTTAGAAGTACTATATCTGTTATTATATTTCAGATCAGCCATAAGGCTGTAAATTTACAGGTACTATATCTGGAAAACCTCTAGGAAAGATGAAATTTCTGAAGTTGCATTAAAGTTTGAATTTTAGAAATTTCTGCAGCAAATACACATATGCAGAATATGTTCACAGAGAAAAAGACGAGAGATATTTGATTTTATAATTCAATGTGTAATGACCAATACATAATGACGAGTCTTGTGAGAAAGACCTATGTTGGGAAACCATCACAACATAACCACAAAAGACATGTGACTTGATAAGTCACTAAATTACTTTGTTTTATTAAAACATTACTAACTCAAAAGTGCTAATATATGTACTAATACATTAGTGATATGACCATTATTGAATAGTAAACACAAACTTGACTTAACTGATAGAAGTTAAAATAACAATAGTATAAGTAAATTGCAAATAGAATACTACTAAGACAAACATTTCAAGGAATTTGTATTTGTTCCATCCTGAAAATAAAGACAAAATACATTGTGAAGTGATTAAGATGATCAATTTGTTCTCGAGAGAAGCTGGCAGTGATACTTACAACAGACTAAAAGAGATGAAACTGTTGCAGTTGCATATGCATCAAAGGCAAATCTTTGAAATAGAACTTCAACAATAGGCTTTGCTAATGGAAGTATGATTGAAATCAAAGGAAGTGTTGCAACCTGTTAGACATGACACTAATAAGAAACTCAAATGTAAAGATTCAGTGCTAAGGCTAAAAATTTATTAAGATGTGATAAATATTAGACATAAACATATACAAAATTACTTAAACACAAAAGTGCAACAAACTTATTTCTTTTTATAGGACCACAAAACTGCCCTAAAGGCTGTTCTTTTAAAATATGACCACAGCTAGATATTGGTGTTAGCTCACGATCTTGTTATGTGAATTTCATCATATAATATCTTTTGCTGTCGATTGACATTATAACAAAGTCAAAGGTAAAGATTCAGTGCTAAGGCTAAAAATTTATTGAAATGTGATAAATATTTTAAGTGAACACATACAAAATTACTTAAACATGAATGTGCAACAATGGCCATTAGCCCTAATGGCCCTGCTTTTAAAATATGAATACAACTAGATCTCAATGTTAGCTCATCATTTTGTGATGGTATTCATGTTATATGAATTTTGTCAATATTGTAGGATGACATTACAACTAAAATCTAAGCAAGTGACCCCTGAAACGATTAAGATAAGATCACAATTAGTTGGTTGTCAGTTGCTACCAACAAGTATGAACGGGTAACCTATGTAGATTATATAAAAGCCTCCTTTTCAAATTGAGTATTATAATAGCCATCCAATAAACTAATGCCCCTCCAAAGAATTATACAAGAAGGGGAGAAATTCCAATCTGTTGAATATTATTATGTTCATCGGCATCTAAACATTAGGGCTAATGCACTAGCAAAATAGGCTCGATCCCTAGAGCAAGGGAAAATTAAAATTAATGGTGTTTTCTCATCCTACCTTTTACCTTAATCTGAATCACATGGCTCATTTAAAACGTTTGGAACACATGGCTCAACTTAAAGGCGGTGATCTGACTGCCCACACTGCGAACAGGAAGCAAACGTCACTGATTGAATACATGAAACTACATCACCGCCCCATATTAACCAGACGTAATGCCTGGCACATGTCATACCCTTCGTTTGCATTCTCCTTAAATTTGCATCAAGAGTCTCCGTATGAGGAATATGGAAAATACAGAAGCAAATCATCTGGACTAGCTCCCATGTCGTTTTATTATGTGGAATCGCAGGGAAGTGCACGAACCCCATCATCACACCGGTTTAAAGTTTAAACAGCACAAGCATGGACGTCGGGCCTCACCTTTCATCCAACTCGAGTATCTTTTTCCTTCGCAACCAGATTTTGATCTTCATTCGATTATCTGGAGGTCTCAGTGCTCCTCTCACGTGCAGAATATCTGGGAACGCAATGTGCAGATGCAGCAATGAGGCATGCCACTGCTCAACCTGCGAAGCCAGGGAAATTAAAGAAGTTGTGGGAGCACAGCGGTGCAGATTGGAAACTCAGAAAGATAAGCTTATTCAGTTTGAAGCCAAATTGGAAGAGCAGAATCAGAGGCATGACAAGGAAACAGCCATCATTCTCAAAGTAGTGAATAAGCATGCCATGCAAATCTGCTCCCTCCGGCGAACCAAGAAATTTGTCAGACTTTGGTGCAGCATTGTGCAAATCTTTAGTCCCCCGCTTCTTTTCAAGGTTTCATGCAACAGGAAGTGGATCAAGAAATTCAGCCCTGAAACGCGCAGCCAATGGTAATAGACCATGCATGGATAGTGGACACCACTTTAAAGCTATGTTAGTCAGGTTTTTATGCTCTTTTTATTGCACTCATTTATAATAATCTATACATGGCATAGGGATAAATTGTTGCATGTCAAGGTAGAGACTTTTGAATGGTCGGAGCAGGAACTCACTCTTTTAGTCAGATGGCCTTCCATTTTGAGATCTATGTATATCTCTGCTGATTCAGCCTATGCTGCAGCCTCTTTTTTATTGCAAAATAACCATTTCTGTTTGTAAAAAAAACAATCAATGTGCATACTCTTAAAACTATTTTTTCTTGTTCTATTTACTATCCAATTTGTCTATTATTGTAATTGCATGAACACAAAATTTGTCTTGATGTCTCTCTAAATCCACTAACTTGGGAATTTCAATGTTTAAGATACAAACAATCCCATTGAGGCTCGAATTATATTTAATTATAAATCTTAACATAAATAGAAACCAATAATCTAGTTGCAATTTGTTGAAAGGAAACTATACCCATTTATATACTGTGCTGAAAGTTACACAAACCCAAATTCTGCAATAAAGAAAAACATAAACCAGCACTAGGACAGTGCAACACTTGAAGAGATACCACACAAGAGGAGCACAACCCTAGAGAGAGAAAACAACCAAGGCACAAGTGCACTAGAGGGAGAAAGAAACCCAAGCACGAAAGAGAGTCTAACACTTTATGGTGTCCTTAGACAAATCACTTTGATGAGAAATATAAATGAGAGAGGGTGTAACTCAAAGATAGGGTGCTTTTCCAATAAGGCTTTAGAGCCTACATGTACATGGTTTGCCTTAACCAAACCTACAAATATAATAATGATACAGTATAAGTCAGCCATGGTCGAAAGTTAAGATTAGACCCCTGTTTTCAACAACCCTAGTAGGGGTTGTAGTCACCTTTTAATTTGTAAACCTCTTCTGTGCAAAAGTTTTTGATCTTTTATATTAATGGCAGTAAATACTTGAAAAATTGTATTTCTGTGTTAGCAGGGGTGTTGGAGTAGTAACACTCCAATAATATTTAAGTGTAATAAATTGCAGTGAGACATGATGTAAATGAGTGTGAGAGGGCTGCAACATTTAGAATAAAATTCTATTTATTAATTTTTCTCCACCATCTCCTTCATTTGCATGAATGTGCACTCTAAATTTCCACATTGCTCATCTGTACATATGTAGATAGCTTGTTGTCTTGAATAAGAGCATAATGACATTCACCTTGTTTTTATGAATATTGTTGTTGTTTCTGATCTCTATTTTGTTTTCTATTTACTCTATTTCATTGTGATTACTTTGAAGTTTGAACTCATAAATTTGGTGAATCTGCATTCAACAGTTACAAGCAAAATGAATTCGCTCAAGTGGTCATGAGCCAGACACAAGATCTCTCCCCCCGATGTAAGGGAGGTCATGGATTCAACTCTCTAGATCCCATTGGGGTGAGGTGCTTGGAACCTAGGCACTGCCTACTTTATACTGGGTCGGGTACCATCCTCAAATGAAGGGAACTGCACAAGAGTTTCCTGGGGAATTATTTTCCAAGGAAAAAAAACAGCTACAAGCAAAAAATAAAGAGTGACATTGTATCACAACCCACTGGGCGAGCCGTCCTGACCCCTTGAACTTTCAAACAAGTATTGAAATGATAGAAAAGACATAATGAGACATTCAAGGAACTATTTGACTGATCCGACGAAGAATAAAAATCTTCTGAGTTCAAGAAATGCCAGGTGGACAACAACAAACATGAACCCAAAAATGGAAAAAAAGTCAGACTATCCACCAGGGGCAGTGGAAGAGAACAATTATGAATTATCCCAATAATAAAGTTATGAACTTTGGGAATCAATGCCATCTAAAGGCAAGATGTCAGAGATCAAGAACAAGCAGAATGCAGGTAATAGTCGTGTTTATGCTCAAGTTATGTGGCAGGAGAATTTATCCTAGTATGAGTAAGAAGTATCCGCTACTTTTGCCACGATACTGATATAAAACTTGTCATGATGCACAATTGCTTAACTTGGACTGATTAAGATAAGCTCATTTTGTAAACTTGGATGTGACACCAGCATGCAAGCTTTTCCTATTAGTTAATATCTTTTTCAAGTGGTGAAATAAAAGCTGCTTTCAAGTTTCATCTGGCTGTGTAACAGAGACTGTCAAGAGAAGTTTCATCTTAATTCAAAATATAATGCCTGAACTTCTCAACTTTATGTTAAAAATTTCAAGGAATTAAGAGAAGACAAGATAAGATAATTTTATTAATGTCCAACAAATGACCACAAAAGTAGGTCAATAGAAACTATAGAAATTTCAAATGGAGAACTCCTTGTATTAGAAAACCAAAAGAACTTTCAACTCTTAAGGTGCTAGGCTATTGCTTACCATGCACAGCAGAACTGCTCGTTTCAAGCACTCGTTTAATCTCGGCCAGAGACTTGGCTGTTTAAATAACAAAATTGTTTAATAATAAGCTCACTTGGCACTGGATTGCATTCATAGAAGATTACATATTGAAACTTGAAGTAATATCTTTTAATACGGGGGGTGGAACCAACAAATCATACCTTTGAAAACTCAGATAAAATAGGCAAAAGTGGCAGCAATAATGAACTAGACAGTATGCCCAATGGGGCCATAGCTAAAAGATTCGCATCTGTAAAAGAGCAAAATAATTAGCAATCAAATTAAAAATCTATAGCTTTAGAGAGCATAAATCTTAAAAATCAAACACAAGGAAACACAACTTACAATATATGCTGCATAACCTATAGTATATCATTCACTCAATTTTTAAATAAGGTGCTAGCCCTGATCTGAACAACTAAAAGACCATCAAGGTCAAACACACCTTTGCCAAGCTTTATGCCACAATCCTCCATTTGTATCTTTCCAACGAGCTTGAGTGAAGGCACCACAAAGCCAGAGGACAAGCATGATTTCGCCTAGGGTACAATACCTTTGATCACATCTTCACACTTTGTGTTATTATTGACTAGGAACATTATTGTTATTTGAAAGTCAATATCTGCTTTCTTGACTTCCAAAAGCCACTAGACTCTGTCTTGAGAGAGGCCTTAGAAGTTGCATGACATTGGTATCTCTAAGACACTTTTGGTTGCCATCATGAGACCCACTATGAGTCGGTTCTTGGTTGCTTCCACACTGATCATGGTCTCTCAGATTTCATCAGAAGCATTGTCATGGTCAAGCAAAGGTGCCCTCCCTCTTGTTCTTGTTTGGGGTATACATCATGAGTTAGAATCCTTTCTTAAGCAGTATACACAGGATGGGAATGGGTGTCTTCTCCACATAATCCAAATTGGATCTGCATAACATTATCGAATGGTTAATGGCTCAGGTTAACACAAGCTGATTTTTATCACAAAACCTAGCACTTGTCCAAAGCCTTCACAAGGTGCTTGACTAGTGTAACATATGGAAGTATTTACCACTGTCACCTAAGCAAGTACTTCCCTTGTTTTAGTGAAGGATGGAAATCCAACACAAGGGAGGCTTCCTTAGTAACCTTAAACAATCCTATAGCAAGGCTAAGCAAGTCTACGGCCCCTTATCTCGGTTATTTCACTAGCTAGGTCAAGGTTTGAGGCAAGGTCAAAGTGAATTAGACAAGGCAAATTAAGTGCGAGTGTGTTAAGGGGTGTTCTAAGACAATTAATGATAATTATCTAGCTGAAAGAGTAAAATAAATGCTACGAAACACTAGCTATCAAAGGAAAAAGAAAGGCTATATTAAAACTTGAATAAAAGATGATATATTTCAGCATATAACAAGTTTGTAACAGCAGCAAGTAAACAGTCCTAAAATTAGTAACGAATGCAATGGAAAAGATGCCAAAGGCAAGAATAAAGACTAACAAACTATTAACTAATGATTACTGAAATCAAATAGCATGAAACTATGTTAAATAGATGCAAGATGTCAAACGACTCAAACCCTAATGGCTGAAAATGCAATTAATGCAGCAATGAATGATGTTAGAGGTGATCATAGGGTAAGATGCAAGGCATTAGGCCAGGGATGATGGTAATGAAAATGCAAATGCAAAAGCTAACACAAGATGTTGGAGGAAGAGAGCTAAAACTAGAGTTTTAGATCCCTTGCAACAAGAGAAAGACTAGTGTTGTCTTAAGTCCTTGAGCCTATGGAGTCAATGCAACCTCAATGGAGGATAAGAGACAAAGAAAACTCAAGGTTAGATTCTAGGGGGATGTACAATCACAATCACTAGGTCTAATCCTTTAGGAAAATAAGTCAGGGGGATGTACAATCACAATCCCTAATGTAATCCTATGCTTTCTATGGCTTTTAACAAGAGAACAAGGCGGAAATAGGTCAATCCCTAAATTAGTACAATCACAACCTCTAGAATTTAACGAATAAAGACAAGTTTATGGGGATGTACAATCACAATCCCTATATTTGGCCTTATATGCTTCGACAAGCTTAAGATGGATAAAAACAAGGAACGGAATGAACAATTACAAGCCTTCCTAGGGTTTCAAAACAAGATAACATGCAACTTATCAACAATTTGATAAAAAAAAATTACCTAAAACACCATGAATAAACATAAATACTTGGAAAGAACACTTACTATACCAAGTTGCCATGCATGAGGAAACCCTAAATCAAGAATCATCCACCAAAAACAAGAGAAACAACCACAAGATCACTCTCCAAGAGGTGCGCATAAGTACTCCAGGATGAGAAAAGAGTAAAAGAAGATTATAGAAGTGATTCTCCACGAGTGAGAGTTATGACTTGTTAAGGAGGAAAGTGATAGCCTTTTATATGAGGAAACCCTAGTGCTTTTCCTCTCACAAAGCCCCAAAAATGTAAAATGTCCATGATACAAGGTACTATAATGATGGACAATGAACCTCATGGTCCGCTCCACATTACAACCTTTATTTTTTATCTCAGTCGGTAACATTCAGAGAGAATAGAAAGCAGATCTGAGCTTAGCAAATTTCTAAATTGATCTATACTGGTAACACTCTAAGCTAAGAAGGGTTTTTCTAAGCAAGTACTAAAACATGGGTCGTGAATACCTTTAGTATAGAAATATCTAAAGAACGGTGTTGCATGAAGCGAGAGAGAAACGGAAGCATTTTAGGAAGCGGGAGCGTGGGAAGCGTCATTTTCCAAAAATCCTCAAAAGCGAAGCGTCTCGGAAGCATCTGTTATATATGTATATTTTTTTATATATATTGCATTTATATTAAAAAAACATGCAGAAAGACAAATTAGTTGTAGAATATATGAAAACATGCATATTTGTACATCAATATAGATAGAAATGTCATACATAGTACATCAATGATTAATCATTCTAGCATCAACCATCTAGATTCTAGCAATTACAAACTTACAAACCAACATACAAAGTTTTATGTAATATTCATATCCAAGCTCTTGATCTTGGTGTGGTCTTTTGTTGGACCCACCACCAGGTGTTGGTGATGAAAGCCGCGATACATGATAGTATTAGGTGTTAGCAGGTGTTGGTGATGAAAGCCATGATACATGATAGTATTAGGTGTTAGCACATATGCGAAGGCATGTAGCGGAATATTTATCATTTCCCACCATTTTTCCACCTCTACACGAATATGATTATAGAGGTTGACATCTCTAGGCTCAACAATGCCTTTAATCTACCCAAGAATGCTATCCATTTGCTCATACACCTCCCAAATGGTTGGCCGATTTGAATATGCAAACTTGATCATGTGATAAATTGGCTTGGTGAATTGCAAAACAAATCGACCCTTGGAAGCTTCCTAGGAAGTGTACAGAAGCATTTCGGGAAGCGTACAAAAGCGTCCTAGGAAGCACGCTTCGAAGCGTGTAGCTTCCAAAATGTTAAAGTTTCTGCTATTATTAGGTTACTTTCAATTTACTAGATAACAATAGCAAAGACAGGATCACTGAGAGAAACACAATCACAAGAGTACACAAGCATTTATCCTGGGAAACCCTCAAGGGGAAGAAAACCCAGCAAAACTTCCTTAATATAGATAGCCAATACAATGCCAAGATAATGAACCAAACAACACAGAAATTCCTCTCTCAAGGATGCGCCTCTCTCTCTCTTCCTTCCGGCAACTGGTAACTGCATCTTACTTCAATACTTGCACACTAGATGAGTGAGCTGAGTGTGTGTCTAAAAGAGGCGTTGGCCTCTCTTATTTATACAATTTTGGCACGTGTGGAAGTGTCTCTTCACTGGCAGGGCCGACTTCTTCTGGGTGGTTATAACCACCTTTAATATATTCTGGGGCCGACTTCTTATTTAGCCTATTACAATAAGGGTTTGACCAATCTGCAAAAGGGGATTTGGTCAATTACAATGACCGACATGATCAATCCACGAAAGGGGATTGATCTAATCAATAATAAATATATTTTATCTTTATCCACAAAAGGGGATAAGAATATTCTTTGCAGTTACACAATATTTTAACACAAAAGACCAGGAAGCATCCAAATTTTCTCTGAAGCGAGCTTCAAGGGGAACTTCCTGGACGCACCCGCTCAGAGTGCGCTTCGGGGCTTTGAAGCGGGGGGGGGGGCAACTTCCTACAACACTGTTAAAGAACAAAATTTCGTGACAAAAGGAACGACACATCTCAGACATGTTTAAAAATGAATATCGATTTTAACGATGGAGCAGTAATGAAGAAGATCTTTATCCTTTGATAAACAATCCTAGGAAACAAACAAAGGCAGCGAATGACAACAAAATGCAAAGCATTCTAAAAAGTACCATCTGATTGGATTGAATTGATAAAGTTTCTTGTGGCCAAAGCATCTGCCTACTTGGAGGTTATGTAGTGGGACATGTTATCACGCAATTTGTACTTGCCCAAAAGCCAAAGGCAAGTGAACAATAAATTGGCGTAACAGGAGGTTGTCATATCACTGTCACTTAAACAAGACACCTCTTTTTATTTAGGAGTAGTACCCCAGGGGAGACGTCCCGAGTAACCTAGGGTTTGAGAAGGTTAAACGAAAGAGTATCAAGAAAGTCCCACCCCTCTCACAAGTTACTCTTGATCAAAAGTTCTAAAGGCTTTAAGGGATGAAGCAAAGCAATACTTAAGTGTACCTACCCAAAACAAGACAACAAGAAAAATACTATTTGCAAGTACCATATGGTGTTAGTGCTTCATAAAACCCTAGACTTTTGATAAAAGGAACAAGTTGATGTAAAAGTTGAAGCAACATAAGTATTTATAACAGCAATGTATACATAACAATAGTTTCACAATTATGCCTCAATAAAGCTTCAAAATGACCAAAACTGATAACATAAACTTGACAAAGTGAGAGCAATTGTCGGAAGCAATGATGGCAATGTATAATCAGCTTTAAAACTTGTTTTTAAGGTGAATTTGGTGTTGCTATAGATGGCTGTAGCAATCTTTTGCAACAGCAGCTAATTAGTTAGTAGGTTAGTCTAATCTAAAGTTAGAAATAGTTAGTAAAGGTCTTAAGGTAGATGGTTTAGGAGTTGTTTCAGTCAATCAATCACTTGCAAGGTATGAACTAGTGCCATTTTAGGGTAAATGGAGTCAATGTTGCAGCGGCAATTCTTAGAGGGAAACAACAAATGATAATAGATGAGCTAAAGAAAAAGGGAGGATGATTGAGGTGTTAGTAACCTAAGGCCTCAATATCCAAAACCCAAGAAGGAAAAGATACTAGGAAGTAGGTAACCCTAGGCCCTAGCGATTTCCTTCTTCTTTAGGTCAAGCTTGAAATAAATGTATGAAGCTTAAATAAGTAATGATACTAGAGTGCTACTAAGGTAGGGCTCTAGTATATCCTTCAAGAGAGGCGTCTTCTCACAAAATCAACTAGGTGAAGAGTTATTAAGAAAAGGGCAATAACATGTTCTTTTTTCCTAGGAAGCTGGGAGACATTGTTATAAGGATCATTCTTTGGGCAAGCTATGTCCTCACCTTTATCAATTTCCGAGCACAAAAGTGGTTGATAATCTTCTTCATGGAATAAATCCAAGTGCTCAAAGGAATATTCATCAAAATCCTCAAGGTATGACCGAAAATCATTAGGAGAACATATCACCAGGTCATCCTTAGGTGTCTAAAAAAGGTTTGTAATCATATCATCTCCTTGTTGCCAAATGTCAAAACTATTAGTAACCTCATATGATAGTTGTAAGGGCAACTTTTGGAAATGACCCTCAACGTCGTAAAAGGGATCCCCGTCATATCCAATCACATCCCATTTACGCTTTCCGACATGTATGAATTCATCAATATTATCAACATAGTCATCAACTTTATCATAACATGAAGGACTTAAAACATCCAAGGGCTCCTCTAACACTTTTTCACTTTTCAAATCATAAAATAAAGCATCATCAAACTCTTGGAAAGGAAAATAACTTACTGTATTTACTTCTTCTTATGCAGGAGCTTCGAGGATTTGGATGGCTACATTAGATGGAAGAGCATGCATCATTGTTTCGTCCTCATGACTTGTTTCTACATCTTCAACCTCATAATAGGGAGGATCTGTCTTGTCCAAAGATTTCCTTTCTTCTTCCCTTTTTGGATTATAGAACAAGGTGTCATCAAAAACTTGGAAGGGAAAGTGACTAACCTCATCCTCTTCTTCTTGTGTAGGGGGAATAGGCTCTTGAATGGCTTCATCAGAGGGAGGAGCATACATCAATACTTCATCAGCGTGTTTGATACCTTCAAGCCCTCGCTCTTCAACCACGTTTTCATTACCCTTGGCAAAAGAATGAGTAACCTCTTGTTCTTCCTCATGGGATTAGAAAACGTCATTAGGATCCTTCTCCTCAACCTCTTGTCGGTTGATGACTTGTTCCCCTTTTTCTTGGAAATTACCAGTAAAGGTCCCAAGGGAAACTAATCTCTCCAAACTAAGAGTATCTGGGGTAAAGAGGTGTCCTTCTTTGAACAAAGAGATATTTGCCTCGATTTCTATACCCATGTTATAAGCTTAATTGAGTGTTTTTGGGCTCTTTTTACTGAGGAGAAACCCTAAATGCACCATGAGTGCATTGGTATAGAGGTATGCAAGGTATTTGTCCTCAGTTTGATGGCTTATAGGAATTTGCCATAACAAATTTTCAAACCTATCTTGGAATTCCCTAACAGTCTCATTCTTAGTTTGTTTTACATACTTGAGTCTTTTTAGTAGCATTTGGATATCCTTCAATTTAATACCCCATTTCTTGAGAAAGGTTTCTTCTAACTGGTCCATAGATGTGATGATAGCATCAAGGAGATCGTCATACCATTCTTTAGCGTTGCCATGAAGAGTGGCAAAGAAAAGTTTCATTGCCAAATCCTCAGCATCATCACTGATAGGGTGGAGTTGAAAGAAAGCCCAAAAATCATCCATGTGATTGTCAGCTCTAACCTCGTCACTACCAGTGAATCTAGGGAGCCATTTTTCATACCTCAGGGGCATTTGTCGAGGGTATCCTGGGATTTTACTCATGTCTAAGGGTTTGAAATTTCCCGAGTCCAATTGAGAAGCCATGGTTGGCTTTGTCATTAGTGGAGTCGCCAGATAATCCTTCTAGGGATCATCAAAGAGAAAAGAGGGAATCACCCTCAATGGAGTCACCAGGTAAGCTTTGTAAGATAAAGTCTTTTGAGGAAAGGCTTACCAAAAAGTGTCGTCTTTGAGGAGAATTGACTCAGTGCGCACTCATTGAGTTATACAGAGTATATCATGTGTAAATTATTCATTATTCATAATGGTTAATGAGAATTCTTTCAATCTTTCTCTCCTTCTTCTTCTTTCTCTAATTCTCTCTACAAATATGTGTATTATTGTTTAGCTAGATCTATTATGTACAGCTTCAACACATTAACAATTTTTGGGCAAGGGGTGCAGTGATGACAGGGAAATGTAGGTCTTACATGTGGGTGCCTCTGTAGAGGGTGAGTTGCACCTTGTCATGGATGCGATTGTTTCCTAGCCCCTTCAATGTCTTTTACTCTTTGTCTTATTGCTTTTTCTTTTTAAGAGAATAGTTGGAGGGCATTGTCCTAGCGTGGTGACCAGTGGTGACAGCGTTACCCACAAGCATTTCACAAAAATGAGAAGGTTGGCTCGTGATGAGACCCCCCTTTCTCTTGGTTATGCCACGAAGAGCCACTACCCTGGCTTGGTGACCAGATGAATAGTAGTGTCATATCGCTACATGCCCATGGACATAATAGGTCGGCTCATGATGAGACCTCCTATCCACCAACTCGACCTTGAGTTTTATTTTATTTTACGAGTCCCCTTTTCTTGCTGAGAAGCCTTTTATTTCTTTCTCGGGAATCCCTGGGCGAGGCATCTCAAGGTTTCATCTTGGCTTTTAACTTTTGACAGCTACTTTTACCCTCTAGGCCTTTAGCCCCCTTCTTCCCACAAGGCAAGGAACAACCCTTACTAGCATGGCAAACCCAATGCTCGAACCAATGTAGGGGATAGATGAGAGGGATAATGATGAAACATGGTAAGTATGGAGGGAATGGAAGATGACCTTTCATAGACCCACCCAGTGGCAACTCATCTCCAAGGGAAACAACTTACTAGGGCACTTTGTCATCCCCCCCAGGTATGGACAAGTTAAAGGGCATAATTTCCAAGCAAGCTTCATGAAACAAAAGAGAATTTAATGCACATATTCAAATGTTTTGAGAATCAGAGTGACACATACCATGATACCCTGACTCATTACCTCATAGAGCAAGACCCTGCTACTTCAGAACGAGGTCGATGGGATGGATGTCGTTGTTGCTGATAGATAGGAGGCGTTGAAGAAAAGATAGGCCTCCAAGGCCAAGCTCAAGTCATATGGCTCTCAGTACTCAATGTTTAGGACCTGTGCGCCTTGAGACATAATCTCCTTAGTTATCCCTAGGATCGGGGATAACAGGACATACAGGTTGCTTAGAATTAATCTAAATCAACAACTTTGATTGCATCGCTTTTGTTATTCTTTGCCTTCCTTATATCTTCCATCGCAAAGGGCGGCCCTGCTAGACATATTCATATTTGGGAAGGTCGGCCATCTAAAGATACTTCTTAGGTTGGCCCTAAATTGATCTGGGTAAAATTAGTATAAAAAAAAGGAAGGATTTCATTTATAAAACATTCATATAGATTCACCTTGCTTTGAGATCTATCAGGGGTCTGGGGTTGGACCTATTTTAAGTCCCTTAATGCAGAAGAAGGCGTTGGATCACTCAAATCTTGAATTTGTTTAGCACCTACAGCAAATACAGACACTGTCAATCGTGCTAAGAGATGGATGCATTATAGACTTATGTGAAGTATTGGGATGTTGAAGACCAATCACTATACAAGTTTCTTGTTGCACATCTTTTGAATTCAGATCTGCAGAAATGAACTATTTTCACACTTGAAATTGGGCGCATTTACAGCCTTTCAAGCAATGGCTGGGATGCATGCTTATGGTTAGATTGGTGACAAAATTGGTTGGGATGTATGCTTATATTAGATTTCATTACAAGTCTGGTGATTTTACATAGAATGAAAAATCATTTTTTAGACTTGCTTAATTTAGTATCAATACCACTTAGGAGTCAGACCAGAAACAATTGACCTATTGTCCAAAGAATGTTGATGCCAGTATAATAAAGTGTCATAATAACAAATTATCTTTGGAATCATATAAGCACCATATTCCACAAAGAGACGAATTGGGATGGTCATGTCCTTCTACGGTTTGTTAGGATATTTAGACACTTATGCGTTAGTTAAGATCTACTTGGTCTAATGTGTCGTTAGGTAAAAGTGTGTTTCTTTAGTATGCATTAGTATGCATTTGTAGTTAGGAAATCTGACGGTCATGATATGTTCCCGACATAGAGTGATCCGATGGTTCATATTCTCCTCGATCTTAACGGTCATTGATCCGTGGCTTAACACCCGACTGGTCCATGATCTCTATTTAAAGAGCATGGAGGGTCATTTGTCGATGATCAATTGTGAGAAACTCTCTTGTAAAATCTCTCTGTAATCTTTTTATTTTCCATTAATAAACTGCTCCAAGTGGCCTTGTTAGCTGGGACAGTGGATATTTCCCCATAGGGGTTTTACCATGTCCAAACATCGGTGTGTTGATCTTTGATCTGGTTGTGTGAGTGGTCACTGAAGGTGTTCGTCCTTTGTTGGAACACCTGTGTTGTCGAACATGGTATCAGAGCGAGATTTGAAGACCCGCTCCTGTTGTAGATGGAGATCGTGAAGCTGAGTTGCCTCATCTTCATTTTCTGCCATTTCCGTACATTTCTGGGCTGAGAGGATTGTTCCATTGCGTCTGGAGCGCTCGTTTCAGTCAAGAACACTTTTCAGTCAGATCCGAAGGTATAAAGCCTGAATATGCCATTTTAAAGTTTTTGCAAAGTATTATTTTGGTTTTATTTCGGTTTTATATTAGTTGTTTCCGAGTTGCTAGTCTTTTAGATCTGCGTATGCTCTTTGCCCTGAGCCCTGTGCGATCTCGGCAAATCAGAAACAGATAGGAAAAGGTGCATTTTCCGGGTAAGTTAATCGAGATCTAACCCTTATTGTCATCAAGAAGTGAAATTTTTTTCTTGTGTGAAAAGAGTTTTTTTAGCACGCTTTCCAAGGCCATCTTCCACAACAACAACATCCCCAATCCTCTTGCTAAACAATACAATATATTTTGCTAGCCCATTTGGTTAAAAGTTGCCTTATTAAGTAAGAGGTCTTGAGTTCAAGTCTCTCTTTTTGTTACTTTTTTTGAAAAAGTTCATACTCAATTGTAAAGTGTATTTCACTTCAAGTATAAAATTGAATCACTATACATAGCTTTAATATTTTATTTTAAAGATATTTATTTTGTATGCGGCTTTTCTTTTCTAAAGTAACTTCACTGTAAAAGTGATCCCCACATCTTATTATAAAAGTGGGTCACTTCATAAAGCAACTTACACCACCATGTGCTCCTTTGGTTATTGTTTATGCCTTTTCTAAAAAGGGCATAAATTTCACATCCGAAGTCCATTTTTAGTGTCGTTTTTTTTTAAAAACCGCCTAATTTTTCAAGATCTTTTCATCGAGATCATGAGTTTTAGTTATTAAATCCATATTATCTACATATTTAATATGGCTTCTTTCAGTGATCTTTTGCTTACCAGCACCAATTACTTCCAATGGAAATCTCTCATATGGAGGATTTATTAAGAAGTAAAGGCTTGTACCGGATTACCTTGGGAAATGAAAAAGAACCCATTAATGCTGATAAGAAAGTCAAATGGGCTAATAGGAGTGACGAAGCACATGGACTAATCAGAATGTCCATCCCTCATGATTTAAGATTCCACCTTAAAGAAATTGATGACCCTAATGAAGCTTGGGAAAAGATTGAATCTATGTTTGGTAAACTCAATATTATTTGAGCACAACAATTAGAAAATCAAGTACTGACTTTAAGTCCAAGTGATTTTTCTTGCATTGGAGACTATCTATCTAAGTTTAAAACACTCAGAATTTTATGTGAAGAATGTGAGATAAAGATGGAGGAAAAGCGTTGCATCTATCTTATTCTTTCTAAGCCTAGTGCATATTATGTGTTTGTATCTACCTTTTATGCCATGAGAGAGGCTCTAGGGAAAGCTTATCAAAAACCCACTCTTGAGTCCTTTTGTGTTGCTTTGATTAGAGAGCAAGATAAGCTTGTACAACTTGGAGTGATTAGCATTGTAGGTACCTCCAACAAAGCCTTAGTCGCCCAGCAGAAAGATAAACCCAAGAATCCCAAGAAGCAACATCCTCACTACAAAAACAAGCAACATAAGGGTCCCAAACCCACTCAGACAGCTTCAGCTCCTAATGGTGACAAAGGAGAAAAATATAAAAATAAGAAGACTGACAGACATTGCAACTTTTGCGATAAAGATGGTCATGATGAGTCCAAATGTTTCAAGAAGATGGCAGCTTTATAAGCAGCAATGAAGAAGCACAACATCAGTATTGATTCTCTTTCTTCTTCTTCTTCTCATGGACATGCACTTTCTGCTTCTGGTTTCTCCTTCAATACAACTTCTACTTCTTCTTCTGATGAGTGGCTTATTGATTCTGGAGAATCTTATCATATGGCTAAGGATAATGACATATTTTTTACTCTAAATGAATGTAACACCAAGAAAATATTTGTTGGTGATGATAGATCTCTTAGTGTTGTGGGATCTAAAACAGTTCAAGTAGATAATGGTCATTTCAATGATGTATTATGTGTTCCAAGTATTTCTTGCAACCTTCTATCAATATATCAAATCACTCATTCAGGTGAAGGTAAAACCGTAGAGTTTTCACCTCACCAAGTTGTAATCAAGGATCTAAAAGATCCTAAGCATGTTCTTACAACTGGAATTGCTAATGATATTACCAGGTTGTACAAGTTTGACAACTTTGGGTCATCATCTTTTTCATCAGTTTTCGTTGCTCATAGCGACGACTTGAGCAAACTTTGGCATGAGCGGTTTGGTCATCTAAACTATCGCTCATTGCAGCAACTATGTAATCAACAGATGGTAACTGGACTTCCTCATGTTTCATGCAGAGATGGTGTTTGTGTCGGTTGTGTTCTCAGCAAACATCATCAGGACAGTTTTGATAAACGTGCCTCTTGGCACGCCTCGGGCCCTTTGCAGCTTGTTCACAATGATTTGTGTGGTCCACTTCCTACTCCTTTTTCTGAGTGCAAGTATTCTTAACTTTCATTGATGACTTTTCCAGACATACTTGGGTTTACTTCTTAAAACTCAAGAGCGAATTTTTTGACAAGTTTTTGGCCTACACGGCCCTTGTAGAAAAGCAATCTGGACACCAAATTCAAAGGTTAAGAACAGATAATGGAGGCGAATATGTGAACAATAATTTTACAAATTATTGAATTACATAGGGCATCCAAATGCAACACACTGTTCCATATACACAACAACAAAATGGTGTTGTTGAAAGAAAGAATCACACATTAAAAGAATTTAAATCTAAAGTATTGGGCGAAAGCCATCAACTGTGCAAATTACATAGTAAATCGCACTCCCACAAAGGCTCTTAAAAGTATAACACTGAAGAAGCTTGGACTAAAATTAAACCAGGTGTAAGTCACTTTCGTGTATTTGGCAGTATAGCATGGGCTCACATTCTTGATGAGTAAAGGAAAGCATTGCAGCCTAAAAGTGAGAAGTGTATATTTGTTGGTTATTCTATATTAATTTTTGAGCTCTTATTAGGTTTCTTTTCAATTTACTAGATAACAATAGCATAGGTAGGATCACTGAGAGAAACACAATCACAAGATACACAGCATTTATCCTGGGAAACCCTCATGGGGGAGAAAACCCAGCAAAAACTTATTTAATATAGATAGCCAATACAATGCCAAGACAATAAACCAAACACTAGAGAATATCCTCCACTGAGCAATGCACCTCTCTCTTCCTTCTTCTCCCAACTGCACCTACCAAACTTGCGCACTGATTGAGCGAATGAGTGAGTGATCAAATGAGGTGTTGGCTTCCTTTATTTATACAAACTAGCAGGTGTTGGAAAGGTGTCTGTTCACTGGGCAAGGCTAACTTGTCTTCTTAGTGGTTAAAACCACTTTAATTAGCCTAGGGGCCGACTTCTCAATTTGCATATATATTTAGGGTTTGACCAATCCACAAAAGGAGATTTGGTCAATTACAATGCCCGACATGATCAATCCACAAAAGGGGAATGACCTAATTAATAACGACTCAATAAATAAATAGAATACTCTTTGCAGTTACAATATTTCAACACTCCCCTTAACAAGAAGGGTATTCTACAACATCAACGCGAGAGAGAGAGGGCAGCAACATCAACAACATCTGGAACAATGACTGGCATATCTATAAATCAATAGAAGTTTTTCTCATCATCATCATTCACAACATGGAGCTGGAGTAGCATCATCATCCTCATCAGCATGAGGCTAAAGTAATATCATCATCTTCTTTAGCATGAGGCTAAAGTAATATCATCAACATCTTTAGCATGAGGCTAAAGTAACATCATCATCTTCAGCATTAAGGTTGAAATAACATTATCATCATCATCTTCAGCAAGAAGCTGAAGTGGCATCATCATCTGCATCAACATGGATTAGTATAACACTAATACATCATCATCATCAATAACAGCACAAGGCTGATAGAACATCAACAACAACAGTATCATAGCATGAAGGCTAGAGCATCAACAACATCAACACTAGGTTGGAAATCTTCAGCACGAAGTTGGCATCTCAACAACATCAGCACGAAGCTAGAAATCTTCAGCACGAGTCTGGCATCAACATCAGCACGAAGCTGGAAATCTTCAGCACGAAGCTGGAAATCTTCAGCACGAGGCTGGCATCAACAACATCAGCACGAAGCTAAAAATCTTCAACACGACGTTGGCATCAACAACATCACGAAGCTGGAAATCTTCAACACGAGGCTGGCATCAACAACATCTTGTGGTACTCTGACAGATCCAAAGGATCTACCCAGGAATCAAAAGATTCCCTAGGATATAAAATCCTAACAGAGCTACCACTACTGACCAAAGCCAACATATACATGCACAAGTACTCTGACAGCCCGTCCTTACGGACCTTCGAGATCTGTCCAGGGATGATCAATCCCCTAGGATATAAAATCCTAACTAAGCTACCCGCTATTGGTCAGGGTACTATAGTATCATCAGCACTACTCCCCCTTTCGAGGGAGGACCTTTCGGACTATACCAAGCTTGTCTCGAAAGTGCTCAAACTTTACACGAGACAGAGGATTGGTCAACACATCTACAACCAGTTCATCTATGCCAACATATTGGAGTTTTATAGCTCCTCTCTGCATCATATCATGAATGAGGTGATACCAGATCTCTATGTGCTTTGACTCATCATGGAACACATCATCTTTATACAACTCCGAGCCTGCTCCGAGAGAATCCTCTCAGGAAGCCTGCTCCGAGCGAATCCTCTCAGGAAGCTGGTTCGGTAGCTCGCTTCCTGGTTCAAAAACGCGCTCCCTGCCCTTTAGGAATCGTTGAACCAGGAAGCCAGCTTCCGACCCAGCTTCCTGAGCGCACCCTCAGCGAATCCCGCGCTTTCCCCGTGAGGTCCGAGCGCTTCCACGCATAAGATGAAAAAATACTCTTTTTTTTTGTTTTTTTGAGTTGAGTTAGAGTGTGGAGTGTGGTTAGGGATGGGTTAGGGGAAAGTGAGGAGGGAATAAAAGATATTTTCCCCCTCTCATTTCCTCATTGTTTCTATTTGTGTTTGCTTGAGCTTGGAGGAGAGAGCAAAGGAGAGCTTGGAGGAGAGAGC
>CBVK0101412082.1:0-18888 GCA_900067695.1 Picea abies | reverse complement strand
GTCATTCCATCTGTTGTGGTTTACCCCATGCCATAGAGATATTTTCCTCGTAACATACATATCCAGATGTCTATATTGTTAGCAGGTAAAGGTTGAGCACATACATCCATATGGATTGCTACAACTATTTCCCATTTATGAGTGGAAATGGGAAGTTGTTACAATTGATTTTATTACCAAGCTTAAAAAAACTTTAAAACAACATGATTACATCATAGTGATGGCGGATAAATTAAATAAGGATGCCCATTTTATTATAGCAAAGGTAACTCACAAGGAGACTAATATTCTAGA
This sequence comes from Picea abies, assembly GCA_900067695.1. Lineage (NCBI taxonomy): Eukaryota > Viridiplantae > Streptophyta > Pinopsida > Pinales > Pinaceae > Picea > Picea abies. The sequence goes on along the minus strand of CBVK0101412082.1, from coordinate 18,594 downwards.
GATTTACAAGAGGGAAATTTCCATGCTACATGGTGTTCCCAAGAAAATTGTTTTTGACAGAGATCCGAAGTTCACATCAAATTTGTAGAAAGTATTATTTAAAGGAATTGGGACAAATGTGAATTTTAGCACAACATATCACCTAGAGTCAGATGGGAAAACAGAGAGGGTCAATCAGGTGATTAAGGATATGATAAGGATGTATGTGATGGATACACCATCAAAATGAGAATATTATCTACATTTAGTCGAATTTGCTTATAATAATGGGTATCAGGCATATTTGAAGATGAGACCATTTGAATCATTGTATGGAAGAAGGTGTAACACACCTGTGAGTTGTGATAACCAATTTGATAGAGCAATCATTAGGTTGAATTTGCTCAGGGAAATGGAAGAGCAGATGGTGAAAATCAAATAGAATTTGAAGGTTACATAAGACAGGAAGGAAATTTATGCAAATAAAGGAAGAACACATAGAATTCAGAGTGGGTGAGCATGTCTTCTTGAAAGTGAAATCTAAGAAGAGGTCACTTAAATTGGGAAGCTTCCCAAAATTGGCAGCAATATATTGTAGACCATTTGAAATCCTAGAGAGGATTGGTTACGTTGCATACGTGCTTGCACTTCCTTCATCCATGTGCATACATTATGTGTTTCATGTGTCTTTTCTTAAGAAGTATGTTTATGATGCTAACCATGTAATTGATTGGATTGTGATCCACGTGGAGAACGAGGGAAACTTCCAGGTCCAACTAGTGTGCATATTGGAAAGAAATGTCAAGGTGCTCCAGAATCGAGCCATATGATTGGTAAAGGTCCAGTGGACCTACCCTGAAGATGCTACATGGGAGTATGAGGATGCCATGAAGGAAGAGTACCCACAAATTTATGAAGATTTTTAATTGTACATGTGTATATAATGCACCAAGGACAATGCATAAATAAGGGGGAGGGGAATGTATATCCCAGGTTGATTCCAAGGTTGTAAATGTACATTTGCTTTTATAGGCTAGTGAGCCAGGATGATTTTGGCGATAGTTCATGTGTATATATGTTTTGGGTAGGAGTGCCTGTGTGATATTAGGCCAAAAATATTGTATGTTGAAAGGTTGATGAGCCTGGCATTGTAAATTGTAATCACACTTAGATATATTAATAAAATACATCACTATTGCAGGCCAAGTCAAATAGAGAGTATGAGGGGCTAGGACTCCATAAGAGGGAAAGGAGGCTAAGGGATTAGGAAAGGGGCTTAAAACAAGGGGGATAATTTAAATATTAAATTAATCCTAAAGTAAAATCCTAGGTATTATTCATATGTTTTTATCCTAAGTCTCCTAATGAGGGGACAAGTTCCCAAGTAGTGGGAAAAGAGTTACATAGTTGACACTTGTAAAAAAGGGAACATGCATACTTAAAGTGGAAACAACTTAGTGGAAATTGGGGAAATTCTCATTCATTCTAAATTTTAGCTTCTTGTCATGTTTTCTCTGGAGAATTTGGGGGGTGAGCTATAGAACCATTGTAACCCTGTGTCATTATGGACCTTGTGAATCCTAGCTGGATTTGGGTAATAAATTCTCATTGGGTTTCCTTGGGGAAGGATGGAGCCTTGGAGTGAGAATTGTTGGGAATAGATTTCCTTAGGTGTGAGGCCTAGAGGGTGCCTGGAAACTCTTGAGTTCAGCTAGAGTTCTTGAAGCCACAATGCTCTAATATTTTGTCTTCGACCTATGTTGGAGCCCTGGAAGGGAAGTGGGAAAACCCAAGGGATTTCGGTGCAGAGAAGGGGGTACATTTCCTTGGCTTGTGCAGGCTATGGGGAATGAGAGGTTGTAGGTTGGAGTTGTTGTTGGAGTTGGTGCTTTGGCCTAGCCATTGTTGTGCTGACTATTATATGATAGTTTGGTTAGGTATCCTTTTACTTGGTGGATTGATAGCCCCAATTCGGGGGTGAACTGCTATTGAGAGTTCTAGAACATCAGTGTAATTGCTGGGAGGAATGTATGAGGTCTGTGGGTAGTTGGTGATTTCATAAAAGATAAGTGTTGATTTTGTTATGTACTTTTATGCTGATTACTATGTGTTTATATATGCCTAATTGTGTTATGCTATAATTGATTATATTTATGAATGAAAATTATATGTTGTTAGGACTGCATGAATATTCATATGCAAGCATAATATTATAGATGGATATTAGGGTCCTACTTGGCCATAATTAATAAATTGTGTCAGATTTTTAATGAGCAAGCAAAAATAAAGTTTTGAAATTCCGTATGTGACATGGTTTGGTTTTAGTGACATATGCCTATAATTCAATCTGGGGTGTGTTGCATTCTATGATTCCAAAATTCAATCTTTGTGATATCTTGAATTAGCTCCCTCTTTGCTACCATTCCGACTGTTTGAGTCATCTTTATCTATGAGGGAAGATGTTGGCCTTTCTTTTGTGAATTAAAACTTGTTGAGATAATCAATACCAATGAAAAATCACAAAAAACATATCTACTACACTTCTCTTCATCTCACAGTGTGGTGCGCCTATTAGTATTATTGTAGTGTCCCCAAGGCTGAGCCCCATTACAGATCATGATATATGCAATGAATTGTAAATTTTCTCTATAGGCTGGTGAGCCAAGTTTTGTATAAGCTGGAAGGCTTATGTATTTGTTAGGCCAGGGTTGCCGAGAGGTTTGAAAGCCTCGGTAGTGAAAAGTGACACTACAATTATTTTTCCCCTAAAGTTGCATGAACCTTCTCATTCTCTAAGAAAAACTTGTGGAACCATAATGTCCCAATTGAACTCATTATTATTTCATCTCCTTAGGTTTATACTTTTTTATGGTCCCTTGTAAGACCAGAAGACTCCAAAATTGATTATGACAAAATAATTGTTGTCTTGGTGAATTTGTACACCTATCCACAAAATTTTCGAAGCAAAAGTATCCCAAAAAACACTTACACTACCATTTTAAGGCATTGGGTTCCTTATATGCATGAACCAACATTTTGGGCCTTTCATTTTTACAATGTAGTGGTCTTTGGTTGGTCACCATGTGCACGTGGCACCATTTTGGTTGGACACATCACATGCCAGTGACACATTAACCTTCTTTGGCTCAAAGGCTCCTTTTTTCTTCTATGTAGAGGGAAAATTGTCTTGTTCTTTGTTATGGATGGCCCCTTTTCTTGTGCTTTATGAGGGAAAATTGTCTTGTTCTTTGTTATGGATGGCCCCTTTTCTTGTGCTTTATCTCCACATAGAACTTATTCTTCTCAGAGGGTGGAGTTTGGTGGTGTGCTCCCTTTCAACTCCTTATTGTCCTCTTCATGCACACGTCATCGCATGCCTTTGTACCTTATTGTGTCCTTGATTAAACTTGTGAGGGCATTGATCATGGAGGTAATACTTATTTTTGATATCATTACAACCTCTATGGGAGTTCAATGTCTACATATCCTTTCCAGAGTGTGGTGTGCACTCTATCTTGTTCCATTCTATTGCATGGCCCACAATGTTGCACAAGAACCTCTATGTGACTTTAACTTAGACTTTTCCTAATATTTTTTCCATTTCTTTGTGTGTGACATGAAGAATGGAGCAATAATATCCACATGTTTTTATGTGCATACCTTTGTGTGGCTAATCACTCCACATACACTTTATTGAAGGTATTTGTGAGCTTCTCTCAAGGCATGAATTACACTTCACCAAGGCATGAAACCAAACTTTAAGAATGGAAAATAACAAGGGTTATCCAACATAAAATGACCAAAAAACGAACCACTACCATACCAAGTATTTAAGGATCCATTTTGGATCACACCTCCCCATTGGGAGACTTTTGGTCCTTGAAATATTTAACTCTTATTAACATAATTTTTTCACTCTAAATTTGCTGAATGTGGGTAAATTTACACCATATTTGGTCTTTGAAGAGGATTTGAAGGTCTTCATCCCCAACCAAAGCTATCTCATTTTATCTTGTCTCTTTATACCTTGGCTAAAGAAGGCACCAAAGCTATCTCATTTTATCTTGTCTCTTTATACCTTGGCTAAAGAAGGCACACAGAAAATAATGGCTGTCCTCTTCTACAAACTAGTGTATTTTCTTAGCTGCCATTTTACTAAAAAGCCAAGATAAATTCTCATGGTAAAATAAAAATACTTGAGCACAACGTTATCTCTGATATACAAATTTATCTCTCACTTGGTATTTGAGCCTATCCAATGGGGAAATTACAAATTTATTCATCATTGAACTTTGTCATCTTGTATATTTTTAAAATAATGCCACTTGCTATCTATTTTCTTTGTTGCGCATTGGGAATTAAGAAAAATATAATACTTGTTGGGGATTGGGTGTAACCTGATACAAAACAAATAAATAGAACTACAAATAATCAAAGAGGAATAACTTTAAAAGATAATGAGTGGTGTCTAAAGACACCATTACAACACTTAAGCACACAGAATTGCGATCAGAACATCATAATTCATATTGAACATGCACACCATATTCAACATTGGTATCTAACACACATATATCACACGATAATGACCTATAAGGTCTACTATTTATAGGCTCAAGATCTAACCAACTTCCTTGAAATCGAGAAGATATTGTTCAAATATAACTATTGATGGTTAGAGTTGACTTTGTCAAATCCACATTTTATAGTCAGCTCGACAAGGATGCTTGACCTGGACATCCATGCATCCAAATTGTAGTCGATTCCTTGGTTGTCAATCCACCGACTGACTGTCCGATTGATAGACTTGTCGATTACTTGACCTATTGAGGTAGATATTCGATCGATCACCCAATCGAATATTTACAGATGTTGGTCGATCGTCTAACCGATTGATTCCAAGAGAAGTGTGATGAACCATCAGAACCTGAGGTTCGAACACCCCCCCATCAACACATAGCTCTAGAGATTCAGGAGGTGAAATCAAGTCAGTAGGACAACCCCCCATAATTGCAACTTCCTGAAGCCCAAGCATCCTATGAAGCTTGATAAACTTAGCTTCAGATAATGTCTTAGTAAACATATCAGCTATTTGATCATATGTTCTCAATAGACAAGAGAGACAACGTTCTCATGAACCAACTGTCTCAAATAGTGAGCATGGAGCTCAACATCCTTTAGCTTATTCTGTGCAATAGGATTATCAACAACTTTAATGTCACTATGATTGTCACAATAAAGTGTAGTCAAGGTCTGTACATGAAATCCAAGTTCACCAAAGAGTTGGCGAATCCATATTGCCTCTATACTTGCATGAAGGACACCACAATATTCTTCTTCTGTGGTTGACAAAGAGACTACTTTCTGTTTCTTTCATGACCAAACCAATGGTCCAATTATGAAGTGAAACACATAGATGAAGTGGAATTCCGATCATCATTGCCGCCTTCCTAGTCAGAGTTGGTAAAGTCAACCAATGAATCTAAACCTCGACAATAATTGATACCAAGATGAGTGGTACCTTTGAGATAGCGAACAATCCTTTTGACCACTTTCCAATGGATTTCTCTAGGATCCTGCATGAAATGAGAAACCACACTAACAACAAAGGAAATATTAGGTTGACTGTGAGTAAGATAAATGATATTGTCGACCAATTGTCGATAGAGGGTAGCATAAACTTAGGGAGTTTTACAAGTTTTCCTCAAATCAATGACATATTGAAAAGGAGTAACACAGGGCTTACAATCTTCCATATTAAAACGTGTCAAAATATCCATTACATATTTAGATTGAGAAATGAAAAAACCATTAGAAAATGATAATACTTGAAGAACTAAAAAATAATGTAGAATACCAAGATCTGTCATGTCAAAGGATCAAACAAGCTATTCAATATAAGAATGAGATCAATGTTATTGTTAGTTATGACATGGTCATCAACATATACAACAATAATCAAAGTGTTTCCATGAGTATGGAGTACATATAAGCTATGGTTAGATTCACAATGTTTAAAACCAAGTCGAAGAAAGAAAATGTCAATCTTAGCATACCAGGATATGAGAGCTTGCTTTAAACCATAAAGAGACTTCTGAAGTCGACAAACTAGGTTAGAATTTGTCACAAAACTAGGAGGTTGTTCCATGAAAATTTCTTCAGATACGTTGTCATGGAGAAAAGAAATCTTCACATCTATCTAATGGATCTTCCATCCAAAATGAGCATAAAGGCAATGAATTAGTTGAATAGAGTTCATATTCGCAACAGGGGAAAATGTCTCAATGTAGTCGATGCCTTCTTGTTGATAAAATTCCTTTGGAACTAGGTGGGATTTATGGCACTCAACAACACATTCAAAGGTAAATTTAGTCTTATAGACCCATCAAAACTTCACAATGTGCTTCCCTTGAGGTCGGGGAACTAAATCCCAAGTGTGATTATTCAATAGAGAATCCCTTTCTATCCACTTAGCTTGCTCACATTCAGGTTGTGCTTATGCATCAGAGTAGGTAACTGGATTAGAGGTTCCAATAACACGAGTCATCAAAGCAATGTTGGCATGCTTCTTCTGAATACGAGTTTTTGGGCTTGAAGAAACATCATCGACATCAGGACAAACAACTTTAATTGTCTTTGCAACCCATTTGGGTAAACAAGAAAGGGGTGAAATTTTGTTCACTACAAAAGGTGATTAGAAGTCAGAACATTTTCAGTCGAAGGAGATGGTGGACAAGTTGAAACAGAAATGGAATGACCAGTTGACTCGGAGGTTGAAGGTCCAGTCGAAACATGAACATAGTTTGATTGTCCAATCGAAGGAATGAAAGATGGAATAGGATAACCAGATTCAGAAACAACATCAAAGTGATAATCCTATAACAATCCAGAGGAGGCATTCAACAACTTGATTCTAGGAGAATTCTCATCAAACCATACATTTCTTCCGATAATTATTTTTTGTTTGACAAGTTGAAAGAATCGATAGGATTTATAATCTTCAGAGTATCCCATCATAATGAAAACATGACTCTTTTCATCCAATTTCTTTCTACAATTGTCGTAAATATGAGCTTAAGAAACACATCCAAAGACACATAGGTGGTCGATTGAGGGCTTCCTTTCACACCATCATTTGATTGGATTCATCAAAGGAACAAATTGAGTTGATATGCGATTGAGAAGATAGTTTTCACAGTAGAAATCTTCACCCCAGAAGCGAGGAGGAAAATTTTTGGCCTGCAAAAGACATCTATCCATTTTGACTAACATCTGAGTTTTTCATTTTACAACGCCATTTTGCCAAGGGGTATGAGGAATTGATCACTGCTAGTCAATACTAGATTGAAATAGGTATTCTTCAAAGGGTCGATTAACATACTCACCACCATTTTATGATCTAAAGTACTTGATGGTTGACCACATTGATTTTCAGAAAAGGCTTTGAATTCTTTGAACTTTTCAAGCATAAGATTATTATTTTTTAGAAAATAAACCCAAGTGAAATGAGAGAGATCATCAATGAAAGTCAAGATATACCTTGCACCTGCTAAGGAAGGTATATTTACATAGCAAAGGTCATTATGAACCAAATTTATGATGTTATGTACTTGTCATGCTTTTCCAAAGTCAAAGGGTGCCCAATGATGCTTTCCAAGCACACATCCTTTACATACTCCATCAGGGGGAACACATTTAGGTAGACCAACAACCATATTTTGAGTTTCCATCGATTGCAAATTAAAAAAAAATAGGTTTCTGAGTCATTCATCGGTGTGAGTAACAAGAGCAGTTGGTTCAGAGTCGGGTCAAGTCATGCCACAAAACTTATACAAATTGTCCTCTGGGTCGAGAAAATACTGAAGAAAATCAACTGACCTTTCTTCAAATATCGTACAAATAATCGATATGGACAATACTCTACAATCTTACTTGTTTGTGCTAGTTGAGAAACCAAAAATAGATTTTCACTGAGATTCAGTACATGATAAGCGTCGACAATTCTCCCATATCAACAAGGAACATCACCATGAATAGTAATTTCAAGAGAAAAGTCATCAACAACATATATCTTTCTCTCCACAACTTTATCTAAGGACATGAACAAGGAAGACTCCTTATCCATATGATGAGTGTACCCAAAATTGACTACTCATTCATTCTGTGCAGAATGAGACAACAAGGCTTGAGAAGTTTCGACTTGGAAGGTGAAATTATCTCCTTCAAGGCACTTGAACTTCTCCTCTAGGTCATCTCTCTTCTTGTAGCAGAACTTCTCTGCATGTCCATTATTTCCACAATACTGACATGCCTTATTCTTTTGACTCTAACAGGGCGAATCTATATTCCCTTTAGGTTTTTGGTTGAGGCATCCATGTCGAATGGTGTTCTCAAATTCATCAGGACCAACTCAATGAGTTTTCCATCTTTCTTCAGATGATTCTTTCTTCATTCACCCAATTTCAACTGGAGTTCCTTCACACTCACCAAATAGTCCTCTATTATTTTTAAAGAATGAGAATTGAGAGAGATCAAATCTTTCTCCAATTGCATGAATTTCATCAACTCTGTCAAACAAAGACATCAAATTCTTTTGGACTTGATGAGGAAAGTCGATTCCAATGATGTGAAATTGAATCTCCTGTGAGATATAGGTTGTGATGACCCCCACAACCTCATCCTTCTTCCCATCAACAATGAATTTTTCATAATCGTCTGTTGGATTTGGAATCATAGTCTTCATATATTGCCACGATAATTTACTCTTCAGTATGGTTTCCATGTCTGGTGCCCATATATGATAATTTGATCCATTCAAAAATTCAGGATTGATCTTCAAAGACATATTCAATATCTAGACAGATCTGATCTATTTCCACAAGTTATAGTAAAAAAAGCACCGACCCAAAGTCAATCACACAACATATCTTACTCAACACAATTTGTGGACAGCAAGCGAAGTCACACCTAGTCACTGTAATATCATGTTAGGGATTGGGTGTAACTTGATATGAAACAAACAAACAAAACTATAGATAATCGAAGAGGAATGACTTTCCAACATAAAGGGTGGTGTCTAAAGACACTGTTACAAAACTTAAAGCACAAGACATTGCAATAAAAAAATCACAATGCATATTGAACATGCACACCACATTCAAAATTGGCATCTAAAACACATGTATCACACGATAATGATATATAGGGTCTATTATTTATAAATTCAATATCTAACCAACTTCCTTGGAATCAATGTTATACCACAAATTTCCATACCAAATTGAATTTGTGAGATGGCCTAGTCCATTCCCTAGCTTGCAAACCTAAATCCCATTCTCCTTCATCAAAATCATTTAAAAAACAACACTTTTGTTTCCATATACTATTCACCCATGTGAAAATCGTGTATATATGCTCTTTTCCAGTGTACAAACCATGTATACCCTCAATTTTGTGAAAAAATAAAAATATTCCACATTTTCAGGCGGGGTTTTCAGTTTGGCCCGTTCCCAAACTTCCATTGGCACGCACACAACAAAATATAACCATCTCAACCTCTTTAGGATGGTATATAAGAACCTATGGAGGTGTGGATGTAGGGAGACAAACTTGGTGCAAGATTATGTTGATGATTTGCAAGATTCCTTATTTTCTTGAACCTCTAAGTAGCATCCACTGATCTGAAAACTAGTTTTCCAACATTCCTTCATCTCTCATATATGACTGTAGGGTGTGTTCCTATCCCTTTTGGGTCATTCAAGGAAGAACTACTTTGTTTATTTGATGCTTTAAGGGTCCAGTGGAGGTACCTGGGTAGCTGTCTTCGAGTCATTTTCAACGGTTAGAGTCAAGTTGTAACTACCTACTTATATTGTTTTCAATAAAGAGTTCTCTTTCCCTCCATATATGTGTGATTTTTTTGAATCTATTTATATATGTTAACTTGCTTTACATATTTGAATTTTCACATTACATGTATAACTTGTTTTCATAACTACCTTGTTGCAATATAGAATTGATCTCCTTTTGCAACTTGATATGAGTAGAGATAAAGAACAAATCGAAGGTTGATATTGAGGATCTACACCGAATGTTTGGATGCAACGTACAAGGTCTTTCTTTCTCTCTTAAAAGTAGTTATTTTATTATAAGTTTGTGTGTGGGAGGGTATGTTCTGCCTTTTGAATACGAATAGGATATGTTTTGACACAGACCCAAGGTCACAGAATAAAAATACCATAATAGAATTGGTGACCATATAACCATATAACTATCAGTGGTTGGAGTTAACTCCTTCAAATTCGCGTTGTCTAGTCGGCTCGTCAAGGATTCTCGAATTGATCGTCCATGCATCCAACTCATATTCGATTGCTCGATGGAAGTCAAAGGGTGCCCAATGATGCTTTCCAAGCACACATCCTTTACATACTCCATCAGAGGGAACAAATTTAGGTATACCAACAACCATATTTTGAGTTTCCATTGATTGCAAATTTAAAAAATTTAGGATTTTGAGTCATTCATCGGTGTGAGTAACAAGAGCAGTTGGTTCAGAGTCGGGTCAAGTCATGTCACAAAAATTATACAAATTTTCCTCTGGGTCGAGAAACTCCTGAAGAAAATCAACCTACCTTTCTTAAAATATCATACAAATAACCGATATGGACAATACTCTACAATATTACTTGTTTGTGCTAGTTGAGAAACCAAAAATAGATTTGCACTGAGATTAAGTACATGATAAGCATCGACAATTCTCCCATCTCAACAAGGAACATCACCATGAACAATAATTTCAAGAGAAAAGTCATCAACAACATATATCTTTCTCTCCACAACTTTATCTAAGGACGTGAACAAGGAAGCCTCCTTATCCATATGATGAGTGTACCCAAAATTTACTACCCATTCATTCTGTGTAGAATGAGACAACAAGGCTTGAGAATTTTCTACTTAGAAGGTGAAATTATCTCCTTCAAGGCACTTGAACTTCTCCTCTAGGTCATCTCTCTTCTTGTAGCAGACCTTCTCTGCATGTCCAGTCTTTCCACAATACTGACATATCTTCTTCTTTTGACTCTAACAGGGTGAATCTATATTCCCTTTTAGGTTTCTGGTCAAGGCATCCATGTCAAATGGTGTTCTCAAATTCATCAGGACCAACTCAATGAGTTTTCCATCTTTCTTCAGATAATTCTTTCTTCATTCACCCAATTTCAACTGGAGTTCCTTCACACTCACCAAATATTCCTCTATTATGCTGAAATAATGAGGATCGAGAGAGATCAACTCTTTCTCCAATTGCATGAATTTCATCAACTCTATCAAACAAAGACTTCAGATTCTTTTGGACTTGATGAGGGAAGTCGATTCCAATGATGTGAAATTGAATCTCCTGTGAGATATAGGTTGTGATGACCCCCACAACCTCATCCTTCTTCCCATCAACAACAAATTTTTCATAATCGTCTTTTGGATCTGGAATCACAGTCTTCATATATTGCCACAATAATTTACTCTTCAGTATGGTTTCCATGTCTGGTGCCCATATATGATAATTTGATCCATTCAAAAATTCAGGATTGATCTTCGAAGACATATTCAATATCTAGACAAATCTGATCTATTTCCACAAGTTATAGTAAAAAAACCAATGACCCAAAGTCAATCACACAACATATCTGACTCAACACAATTTGCAGGCAACAAGCGAGGTCACACCCAGTCACTGTAATACCATGTTAGGGATTGGGTGTAACTTGATATGAAACAAACAAACAAAACTATAGATAATTGAAGAGGAATGACTTTCAAAGATAAAGGGTGGTGTCTAAAGACACTGTTACAACACTTAATATAGGGTCTATTATTTATAACTTCAATATCTAACCAACTTCCTTGGAATCAATGTTATACCACAAATTTCCATACCAAATTGCATTTGTGAGATGGCCTAGTCCATTCCCTAGCTTGCAAACCTAAATCCTAGTCTCCTTCATCAAAATCATTTAAAAAACAACACTTTTGTTTCCATATACTATTCACCCATGTGAAAATCGTGTATATATGCTCTTTTCTAGTGTACAAACTATGTATACCCTCAATTTTGTGAAAAAATAAAAATATTCCATATTTTCAGGCGGGGTTTTTTGTTTGGCCCATTCCCAAAATTCCATTGGCCCGTACACAACAAAATATAACCATCTCAACTTCTTTAGGATGGTATATAAGAACCTATGAGGGTATGGATGTGGGGAGACAAACTTGGTGCAAGACTATGCTGATGATTTGAAAGATTCCTTATTTTCCTGAACCTCTAAGTAGCATCCCCTGATCTGAAAACTTGTTTTCCAACATTCCTTCCTCTCTCATATATGACTGTAGGGTGTGCTCCTATCCCTTTTGGGTCATTCAAGGAAGAACCAATTTGTTTATTTGATGCTTGAAGGGTCCAGTGGAGGAACCTGGGTAGTTGGCTTCGAGTCATTTTCAACAGTTAGAGTCAGGTTGTAACTACCTACTTATATTGTTTTCAATAAAAGAGTTCTCTTTCCCTCCATATACGTGTAACTTTTTTCAATCTATTTATATATGTTAACTTGCTTTACATATTTGAATTTGCACATTACATGTATAACTTGTTTTCATAACTACCTTGTTGCAATATAGAATTGATCTCCTTTTGCAGCTTGATACGAGTATATATAAAGAAGAAATCAAAGGTTGAGATTGAGGATCTACACCGAATGTTTGGATGCAGCATACAAGTTATTTATTTTCTCTTAAAAGTAGTTATTTTATTATAATTTTGTGTGTGGGAGGCTATGTTTTGCCTTTTGAATACTAATAGGCTCTGTTGTGACATACACCCAAGGTCACATGGTAAAAATCCTGTAACAACATTGGTGACCATATAACCATATAACTATCAGTGGTTGGAGTTAAATCCTTCAAATTCACATTGTCTAGTTGGCTTGACAAGGATTCTCGAATTGATCGTCCATGCATCCAACTCGTAGTCGATTTCTCAGATGGTCAATCCACCGACCGACTGTCTTCGACTATAGGTAGTTGGCTTCAAGTCATTTTCAATGGTTAGAGTCAGGTTGTAACTACCTACTTATATTGTTTTCAATAAAATAGATCTCTTTCCCTCTATATATGTGTAAGTTTTTTCAATCTATTTATATATGTTAACTTGCTTTACATATTTGAATTTGCACATTACATGTATAATTTGTTTCAATAACTACCTTGTTGCAGTATAGAATTGATCTCCTTTTGCAGCTTGATATGAGTAGAGATAAAGAGAAAATAAAAGGTTGAGACTGAGGACCTACACCGAATGTTTGGATGCAACGTACAAGTTATTTATTTTCTCTTAAAAGTAGTTATTTTATTATAAGTTTGTGTGTGGGAGGGTATGTTCTTCCTTTTGAATATGAATAGGATCTGCCGGGACACAGACCCAAGGTCACGGGGTAAAAATATTGTAACATAATTGGTGACCATATAACCATATACCTATCGGTGGTTGGAGTTAATTCCTTCAAATTTGCGTTGTCTAGTCGGCTCGACAAGGATTCTTGAATTGATCATCTATTCATCCAACTCGTAGTTGATTTCTCGGCTAGTCAATCCAACGACTGAGTGTCTTCGACTATAGGTAGACTATTGGACCGACAAACTTGTCAACTACTTGACCAAATGATGTAGATATACGGTCGATCACCCAATCGACTTTTTCTATATGTTGGTCGACTATCTGGCCATCTGATTCTAGAAGAAGTGTGATGAACCATCATAACCTGAGGTTCCAACAATAAAAACCTATCATTATCTTGGCATCTTCTTCTTCTAGATGTGCTTGAGGTACTAAATAAGGTATGGTGATTCATCCTTACATCATGGTAGGAGCACATATTCTCAACTACCCACATGATCTCCTTTTATTGGGTTTGCCTCATCTATTTACTAAAATTTAGCATCCAAAACCTTTCCTTACTTCACTTCCCTAGTTTCACATATCGAGAAAGAGTGGTGCATACAAAACCATACATCTGCATAAAACAATTGGCAAATGCTAAAGAAAACACAACAACAAAAAAATCTGAAGAAACGCTATTCGTTCCCTTACTAATGCGATCAAAGTTTCTTGATTTTGAATCACATAGTCTTAAAGACCCATTCAACCTAGCTTATTCACCACACTACAAGAGTTTTCCATAGAAAAATGTCTTGTAGTGTAGAGGCTAGGAACCTTAAACAAATTACTTTTAATGATGGTAGTTTTCTACTAACCTCTTTCTTGGTGTGATTGTCATCCTTTGCTACTACTACCTCTTAAAATGCAAGGTTAATCATTCCTTCTTTTCCCTTGATATTTGATAACTACCTTCCTTTTGGTTTCGATGTTTGATTCTTGGGTTGAAGCTCAAAATGTAGCCTCCAAAAATTTTCATCTCAATGTCTAGTGAACTTGCAATCGCTACATTGATTGTTGATACTATTCTTGTTTCTAAGTACTCTCTTTTATTTTTTGTCTTAAGGACCTATTTTTATTTGAGGAAGTTTTCCTAGGATCATCTTCTTTGGAAACAATATATCCTTTTGTACAAGGCATGCATTTTTTAGTGTGCAACCACCTAATGGCCTATAAATCCACAAAATAGAGAATACATCATAATACCAACATTTATCCTTGAACATACCTCTTTGGTTTGCTCTTTTTCTTATAGGTTTGCTTGCTTGGTCTCCCAAGTCCTAGTGTAATATTAGATCTTGGGGTCATATTGTTACTACCCTTTTTTAATATTGCACATTATTGTTGGAGTGATGGACTACTAGCTACTCCATTCATTGTTCTCTTTTTGTCACTTGAAGCGATAATTTCTTCAATGTCCTTCTCATTGACAAAGGTGATATCAATGGTCTTATTTTCTCTTAAAGCCAAAATTTTTAAATATGGGTTGCATTCTTTTGTAACAACGTGCTCACAATATTTCAAAACATTAGAGCATTCACCCACTTCCTCTTTACCTCCAAACCTTAAGCCTTCTTGCTTCAACCTGGGATCCACTACAATGGGGTTTTTAATCCTTTAGCCTTTCTTTCCAATCCCTTGGCCATTATAAACCATCTTATTCATTAACTCGGAACATATGACCTTGGTATGCAATTCAAACTACCAAAGAAATCTTTTGTTGAATCTGAATGAGAAAGGTTTTTGGAAAATATCCTTACCACATTTGGCTCATCCATGGTGCAAGCATATACTGTAGAAGTGGAAGGTTTTTCCTCGCCCTTCATCACTTGGACTTCTACTTGATGTTTTTTCAACCCTCCTTGGCAATTAATTCTTGGTGAAACTATGCCATAAAATCAGTGCACCACTTCTCTTGGTGACCATCCAACTGATTCACTTTCTCTCCAAATTGCATTTGCTAAACATTGAACAAATCTCAATGCTTCATGGCTTCAATGGAATTTTGGTGTCTTAACAGTTATTCCCTCATAGATGAAATTAATTACTCCAAGGTATGGATCTCACTTTGCAAGTCCTCAATCTTCTTCTCTAATTGTTATAGGTTCTCCCTCAACCATTTATTCTCTCCCTGTCTCTGCTCATTGACAAATTTCAATTCTTTCAACATTTCTCTTTTTGAAACCTTACCCGTGGCCACTTCACTTCAATGTTCACCTACCAAGGATACACCATTCTAATACCATTATGATCTATAATCACTTATCCTATAGCTAATTTGATTTACCAACATAGATGTATTTTCAAATATTAAACACAAAAATTAAATGTTCTTTATTGTGTTGGTTTATTTAACCTCATTGTATATTGTTTCTATCAATTACTATAATATTTGTCTTAAACCATTGCAAATTTTATTTTTAGATATCACTATGTATTCATACAATGAATACAAAATAACAAAATTTTACGACCATACATCATAAACACAAAGGATTTACCCTAAAAACCCAAATGGGAAAACCAACATTGAAGAGGAGGTTTGTTTGATTCCAAAGAATCTCATGAGCAATGGATTACAAGTCAGGTTCATCTATAAAATTTCTATTCACATGCCATTAATTCAAGGCTAAATTAATGGGCACCACCCTTAATCTACTCTTGATAACCCCAACGATGCAAATTTTGGTGTACAATAGGGATTCTTATTTTCTCTAGATTATGACTAGTCTAAGTGGGCATCCAAAGCCATCTCTAAAATTCTCTTGACGTAATAATTTTTGGGTCTTGGACTTTCGACGCATTTTTTAGGCTTTTCCATACATTTTCACCCTGAATATGCAAAAATTGAGGAGCCAACTCTATTTTTTATTTTTCTTTCCAACAAGCTAAGGAAGAACTCAAACACATGAACAAGTGAAAAGTTATGGTGTTTACAATGCTCCCCTTGTTTTGGAAAGATCATATTTGTCAAACTGGGCTTTCCTACTCAACCTTAATTTTAAGCTAGGGTCAGGGTTCTTACATATTAGGGTTTTGCCACTTAGGTTTTTATTGACATTTATAAAATATAATTTTAACCACTTGTTATTATGGTTTTCAAAGGAGGGTAACCAACACATCTCTTCTCAAAGATAAGCTACTAACATTCTAGCTAGTTTGTATTACTTTGCATATTGTGGTGTTTTCACTATATTACTATGCTCTAAGCTACTCATGAATAAAGCTGGGGTTTCACTATATTACTATGCTCTTTGCAATACATCTATGCTATTTTATCCATTATAATTATCTTCATTTTGTTTTCAACATAATCTAGATAAGTGGTATTAGAGGTGAAACACACCATAGAGCATTCAAGGATCTGAAATGCCACCTCTTCTTGGCACTAGTGCTCAATCTATCAAACTTGCAACAACCATTTGGGATTGGGATAGATGCCTCAAATTATTTTGTTAAGTGTAGTGCTCACTCAACATAGATAGTTGATGGCCTATCATAGTGAGACACTCTCTAACATGATTCATATGTACTTGTTGATGGCCAAAATTTTCTATGTTCAACATTAAGGAAGTCACCCGGTCAGAGCCCCAATTAGACAATTAGACCCTTATGTGTTTGGTGTAGTGATTGGGTCCAATTACCTTTTTCCTAAAATTAATCTAAACTAAATTTTAATCCTAATTTAAACTAAATGTTAATCCTAATTTAAACTAATCTAACCTAAACAAACACAAACTATCTTCTACCTACTAATGCATGATATTACTTCTTATCATCAGCAAGCAAAAAATAAAACTTTGGTTTCGCAGCTACTTGAAAAGACAATCCTAAGATTAATTGAAATAACTTGCTCTAGCTTATGGAGAATTTTGTTTAAAATAAATGAATCCATATCTAAATGGAGTCATATGTACAATGCAGAAAATAAAGAAAACTATCCTAACCTGGAAAATAAGAAGCAGTTCCTAAATACCAAGTGCAATGATTTTGGAATTAATTGGGATTCAACATGAAATTTATGATTAATATCGAATTACTAAAATAGTTATGGTAATCAATATTATTTAGTGTTGTACATGCTCTGTTTGAAGAATTATTTTAGACCCAAAAGTAATTAAGAATAAGTCTCTATGGCATAGAAATAGTTCTTATGCTCAAGTGATTGTTAAATCAATGAATATTAATAAATATATGTGCAATTAGTTGCCAGACATTTAATTAAATATATAATCACATTAAGGAATAATTGACAAATCTCTTCTACATACAAACAAATAATTGATTATATAAAAGATACCTGCATAATTCACAATAGTGCAAAAAATATGATTATATAAAAGATACCTGCATAATTCACAATAGTGCAAAAAATACAAAGTCTGGAAGAAATATGCCAACGCAACAAGTAAAATATTGCATTCAAATGAATAATAGTGTTCATATTTAAATACATTACATAAAACCTACTATCCTGAGTGCCTTTTTAGGCTGGAAAGTTCTCCAAAAAGCCTTCCTGGGCTCTAAAAATTTGTCATCAAAATATGGACCTACAATAATATCTCTAGTCTGATATAGAAATTAAAATTCCAGAAAGCAATCCCCAAAACTCAAATCTGATTTCTTCACAACTTCTACATAAAAGCCCCCTTTTACAATAGTGCAATGAGTTCACTTTCTTGCAGAAATTGAACCTCTCTTAGAATTGCTATTTATTTTATAGGTAAATGAAGTGCCTTCAAATGATTAAAAATAGTTCTAGAAATATCCTTTTGCTCTGTAACCATATGTCCAATCCTCTCTTTGATGGATGCAACCATACAGATTGATGAAAAATTTGGAAACCGAAAGCTACAAAATTTCTGCAAAAAATTGTTTTAGAAGATTGAGGATATCTCTCAGGCCTTTCCATTTTTGAGGAAACTTTCAGTATGAAAGTTAAATGGACGAGTTACACACAAAACCCATGTCTCCGTTTTGCAAAATTCTTCTCCATTTGTTCTTAATTTTTCTCGCAAAATTAGCTCTCCATTCTGACACGGATTTCTGTTGCGCGTACAAAACAATCTTTGGTACAAATTGCTGCGCGTCTTCAGGTTTGATGAGTAAACTATTTTCCATGCTATCTACCA
>CBVK0101412077.1:0-12441 GCA_900067695.1 Picea abies | reverse complement strand
AAGTCCTAAGCGTGAGTTATACTCTGGAGTATTTTTTCACTTACTAATTATATTTTGTCGCTTTTCAGGCGATTTATAATTTATGAGTTTTTTCACTCAATCTTCCAGAGCTAGAGTATATGCTCATGGTTGGGGCTTGAGCATGGATCTAACCCTAGTGTCTGATGTATATTTACCATGCCAAACATCCTCCTAGAGTCTTATGGAAATGTACTAAGTCCCCCCTAGGATTTTTTAATTTTTTCAGTTAATTAAAAAATTGCCAGAATTCGACAATTTTTAAATTAAAAAATTAAAGATACTTAAAAAAGTAGTATTTGGGCATCAAATTGGCCCTGGGGATGCTCATTTTTGGACCTAGAGCACCCATGTTACCTAATTACCCACTTACTTGGGTAAAATTAGTGATTTTTATCACTAAAAGTTGATTTTACCTTCAAAAACCCAAAAAAGGCATTTTAATTCAATAAAATCAGCCAAGTCAAANNAGAATAAAGGGGGACAAATTTGGAGAGAACTTAATGACAAAGTCAATCAAGAGGTCAAAGGGGACAAGATCCATGTGATTGGCACTTGGTTGATGGCATATATTATTTGATTGGATCATGTTGAGTTAGGAAGGTGCGCCCCTCTTGGAGAGGTGGCACCCTCTTGAAGTGGCAGCCTATGGTGAAGGGAAGTGGCGCCCTCTCCTTTGTAGTTGATTGATTTGACACTTGTTTGATTGCTATGGAGAAGTGGCGCCCTTGTTCTCCCTTGTTCTCCCACTTGGCAGCCCATCCCATAACACATGGTGCGCCCTCCTTGAGGAGGCCATGCGCCCCTCTCTTGTATAAATAAGTGAGCCTCCCTCCTTATTCACTAGTTGGAGCTTGAGAAGAAAAGCCTATTGTGCTATTGTGTAATACTCTTTCATATTGGAATAAATCAAAGACTTTGGAGGTCAAGATTGGTGTTGTGTGCTAATGTGTGGATGCAAATTTTAATTGAGGTGATGTTGTTTCATAATTCAAGCTTGTGTATTTTGGTTTAAAGTTTGGTCATTGTTAGAAGTATTATTACTTACATGGATAGGAGTGCTAATCTTGTTTGAATAGTCTTCCTATTGTTTATCTATTGGTAGGGTTTCAAATAGCAATTTGTTTGGTTTAACTAATTGTTCATTTGAGTCTTGCTTGTAGGTGGCACCATATTTTCTAACCTCTTATTGTGCAAGGGTTGTGAAGCAATTGAGGCTCCATTTGAAGAGTTGGAGGATCTAGTTTGATACTTCTTCTTCTTCAAGATTTTGAGGAAAATACCTCTTCATTCCACCAAAGGAGAACTCCATAAGCCCAAAGATTTTCCAAGCATAAGCTTGCAGCCTTGCTCTCTCCTTCTCTCTTTTTTCAAGAAATTGTTGGTTATTTGATTTGCATGTTAGCTTAGATTAAATTTAAAAGCTAATCTTATCATCTAAGGTTACATGCATAAGTCTTAGATCTGATCTAAAACTCTTTCTTATCTAAAGGATAGATCTAAATAGTTGGGTGATTTTCTTCCTTTAAAATTTTCAAGTATTTTCAAGGTTGAAAATTGTTATAAGCTTGCATTGTTAGATCTAGTTATTTAGGGAATTTAGCTCGCTGTTTTGGACAGCGAACAGAGATTTCTTAAAAGAACTTACCTTAGGTTCATTCAAAGTCTCAAAAAAACCTTCAAAAAGTTTGCATTTCATAAGTAAAATTGCTAAGATATTCGGCAACTAAAATTGTGCTTTTTATCTTTGTTTGTTTAAAGTGTTTCCCATGGTTTTCTAATAATTTTCCTTGCTGTTTTTCAGCAGGTCCATCCTAAAACAAGGAGAAACTCTAACGAAATTGAAGCAAATTAACGGAAATCTAGCCCAAGTTGGAGCCTTTGAAGACCATAACCTTCAAGGAACCCCTTGTACTTATTTGCTTAAAGTTTGATCCAATTTTCAAGGATCCAAGGTTCCAAAAGAGATTTCAATTTCTCAGTTGTAATAAGAAGCAAAATAAAAGCGGGCCTCCTAGTTGCAGCCTTCCCCAAGGGGATTGGCAGTGTGGTGTGTGTTCAAGTTTGGTTTCTTGTTTTTCCCTTTTTTAGCATAAGTTAAAGTAACGAATCAAAGCTATCTTAAACACAACAGTTAGATTAGATTTCAATTTCAGTATTTTCAATTTGGCAAATAAACCGTCCCCTCAGCGACCTCGAAAGGGGCCTGGTCAGCGTGGACTTAGTAATTAGTCAAACGTTTACTTTTCTGCTGACAAAATAAACTGTCCCCTCAACGACCTCGAAAGGGGCCTGGTCAGCGTGGACTTAGTAATTAGTTCACACTTTATTTTCTGCATAAAATAAACCAAATTCCCCTCAGCTCTCAGTTTTGTTCCTGACCCTTCCAGTTGCGAGCTTGTCTCGATCTACTGGGAGTAAGTTCATACATACCGTGCTGGTCAGTGGTTGATAGATCTAATTAGGACAAACCCCCGAAGTTGTTAATTTGATGTGTGGGAAAACGCCTTAAAGTGACCTGAGAAGTAAGGCGGCCCTCTCGGGACCTGGCTTCCCACCCGTTTTGGACATCCAGCACTTTGAGTGAGCTTTACTGGTGAGACCATTTGGGTTTCGGTAAGGTTCTCCGCAAGTTTCCAAGCAAAGAATTAAACTCCAAGGAGGCCCAAACCATTTCACTAATTGAACTTTAATTTACCCTTAATAAAACACGCGAACTACATTGCCCACGATTCTTTTTAAGGCACTGGTCTCAATTTTACAATCAACAAAGCCACAGGCTTCACATTTCATATTTGGTCATATGTTTAATGTAAATGATAACTTGCACCTGACAACTGTTTCTTAGTATCCTTTTGATGCAAGTTAATTTGATTATATATATATATATATCGTGGTGAATGAATGTTCATGTTTATTTCAGTTCAATGGTTAATAGTTTGAAGAAGCAATAAACTCCTAGATTTGAAGATTTCTTCCACGTCTCCCAAAGGTGTGTATAAGGCGGCAACAGTGTCTATTGGCACAACAGGGACGACCTCAATAACTCAGAAAACAATTAATTATTACAATAAACATTAATTATCTTTCACATACAATGGAGTCGACATGTACCCTTTACATCACAATTAGGGTTACAGGTAAATCTTACTCTCAGACAATATAGCAAGGGATCTCACACATCCACTAGTGCTCAGCCACTAGGGGTACGTCCACTTGTGCTCAGCCACAGGGACGTCCTACTCAACAGATCTCTATCTCATTAGGTCCACAAGAGAATCATTTGGAGTACCATCTCAAGTCTGACTTATTTGAGTCCACAAGGCAGGAAACCACATGTCATAACAACTCAGTCCAGAGTCTGACGCACACCCATCACATGGGCACCTTCACCCCACACAAGGGTACACATCGTTTCATCTCAATCCAGAGAAGAACGACACACCCATCTCATGCGCATCCTCACCCCACACAGGGGCACACATCGTCTCATCTTAGTCCAGAGAGGAACGACACACCCATCTCATGGGCACACCCAACACATAGGCTCTCTCACAGGTCGACTCACTCAGTCTCAAAGGAGAACGTGTCTTGGAAGATGTCTCACGAAGCTGTAATCATCAACACTCCCTCTTAGCTAGGGAGGCATTCTCCACCAGGCCAAGTCTCTCACGGAAGTACTCAAACTTCGTCTTGGCAACCGGTTTGGTGAAGATATCTGCAATCTGCTCATGTGTAGGAAGGTATTGCACGTGTACTGCTTTCCTCTGCACCATGTCTCTGATATAATGATATTTTATCTCAATGTGTTTTGATCTATCGTGAAACACAAGGTTCTCAGAGAGCTTCACACAGCTTTGGTTATCACAATGAATAATGGTAGGATCCATCTCATGATCAAATAAATCTATCAGGAACTTGCAAAGCCACACTGCTTCGCGGACTACCACAATCAACGCTATATACTCTGCTTCTGCGGTACTCATGGCCACAGAGCTTTGTTTTCTGTTGCACCAGGAAACCATGGCAGACCCAAAGGTTAAACAACAAAAGGATGTGCTCTTTTGGTCCACTGCACTCCCTACCCAATCTACATCGACATATCCTTGCAAACTCAAGTCTACACTGGAGGCATATCTCAGGCCATATCCAATTGTGCCCCGTAGATA
This sequence comes from Picea abies, assembly GCA_900067695.1. Lineage (NCBI taxonomy): Eukaryota > Viridiplantae > Streptophyta > Pinopsida > Pinales > Pinaceae > Picea > Picea abies. Next base: position 8,254 of record CBVK0101412077.1, on the reverse strand, counting down.
TCTCAATACATGCTTTGCTTCTATCCAGTGAGTCTGTCTCGGTTGACTCATGAACTGACTAAGTACATTCACTGCATAGCATGTATCAGGTCTGGTGTTAACCAAATACATCAATGATCCAATCAACTGTCGGTATAAATGTGGATCAATCTCGCCTGAATCAATAGAAGCATCGTTCACTTTCTTCAAATCCATCACCATCGGTGTAGGCATGTATTTGCAGTCTGTCATACCAAACTTCTTCAATATCTCTATTGTATATTTTCCTTGACTCAGGAAAATCTCATCAGTCCTCCGCCATACTTCTAGTCCCAAGAAGTAGTGCATCATACCCAGGTCCTTCATCTCGAATTCAGAAGTCAATGCTCGCTTGCATTCAGCAATAAGTCTTTCTGAACCGGTGAGGAATAAGTCATCCACATATAGGACCAAGATCAGGCACTCGTCACCAACAATGTGATTATATAGGTTTGGATCAGCAACACTTTTACTAAAGCCCAATCTCATCAAGAATCCATCCATCTTCTTGTACCAAGCACGAGTTGTCTACTTTAGTCCATACAGATCTTTCTTCAACCTGCACACATGAGATTTCTCGTCATGTATCACGAATCCTCCTGGCTACTCGACGTAAAATTCCTCCTCAATCTCACCATTGAGAAATGTTGTCTTTACATCCATCGAATGTAGTTTCCAACCCATGAATGCAGCTAGTGCAATGACAGTACGAATGGAGGTGTATCGGGCTACTGTAGAAAATGTCTCCTCATAACCAATTCCCTCCACCTGTGAGAATCCTCTAGCTACAAATCTCAGTTTGTATTTCTCGACACTTCCATCAACTGCATGCTTGATTTTATAGATTCACTTGGCAGTTACTACAGACTTCCCTTCTGGTCTCGGAACAATATCCCACACATCATTCTTCAAGATGGACTGATACTTTTCTACCATGGCATCTTACCATACCTGTTGACCTGTTGCTTCTCCATGACAAGAAGGCTTAGTATCAATGATGTGGCTCATGGTTGAAAAATAGTTCAAAAATCTCTTTGGTCTCTTTCTCTCTCGGAATGTGCCTTGAGGAGCTACATGTCCCTCTACCTCCTACAGAGTTTGTCGAGCCCAGGCAGGTCTTTTATGGCTTACTGCAATGTCTCTGGGGATATCAACTAGAGCAACTAGATCAACTTGAACAACTAGATCAACTGGAACAATGGTTGTCTCCCTCTGAATTGCTTAAGGGGGAGAAGGTACCGTCTCACTGTCAATATCCATCTGAGATTCTTTGGATCCTTGAAAGGCTATCTCTTCTTCAAATATGATATCTCTGCTTACCTCAATCTATCTCTGACCAGGGATCTAGATCAGATGTGCCTTCGAAGATTCACTGTATCCCACAAATGTACCTTTTCTGGCTGAAGGGTCTAGCTTGGACCTCTTCTCTTTGGGCACATGAAAGCATACTGGACACCCAAATATCCTGAAGTGTCCAATCTCAGGCCTCACTCCGGTGAAGGTTTCTTCGAGAGTTATGTTCTTCAAAATCTGGTGAGGACTTCTGTTCTGAACATATATTGTTGTCATGCATGCTCCTGCCCACAAAATCATGGGTAGACTTTGATCATGTATCATTGCTTTGGTTGCCTCGATGATGGTTTTGTTCTTCCTCTCTGCAACCCCATTTTGTTGAGGGTTGTAAGGCACTGTGTACTCCCTCTTGATCCCTGCTTCAATACAAAAATTATTGAAATCTTTGGAGGTGTATTCTCCTCCATTATCTGATCTTAGTACCTTGATCTTTCTTCTGGTCAGGTTCTCAACCTGAGCTTTGAATTCTTGAAATCTTGCAAGGACTCCATCCTTGGTCTTCAGGAAATAAATCCAAGTTTTCCGAGAGTGATTATCTATGAAGAGTACATAGTACAAATATCCATTCAGGGAGGCAACAGTCATTGGCCCACACACATTTGAATGTATCTAGTCCAAGATTTTTGGATCTATTGTCATTGCTCAAGAAGGACCCCTTGACATTCTTTCTAAGTGCACAACCTCTGCAAAAACCTTTATGTTGAATTTGTATCTCTAGAAGGGCTGTTACCATTTTCCCTAGAGCTGGAAGGGCTCTATAATGAATGTGAGCAAGTCTCTTATGCCATAGCTCACTCAAGCTGATAGTATCATATAACAGGGCCTGGATTGGTCTGATAGTCAACCTGTATAAGCTGCTTTCTCGAACACCAATTACGCTAGCATAATTTATATACGAGTCCTTGTTCCATGCAAGAACTTTTCCTTCAGCAAAGGTGACCTTGTAGCCTTTATCCTCTAAGGCAGAGATGGAGACAAGGTTCCTCTTCATCCCAGGTACATATAGTACCTCACTTAACTGAAGAGGTATGTCAGAATCTAGTTGGAATGTAGAAGTTCCAACCCCTTTCACATTATATCTAGCATTGTCTCCAAGTACAACATGTAGATTTGTCTCTTTCTCAACAGGATTTGTCAGGTGATCTCTAAATCTGGTCATGTGCCTGGAGGCACCATTGTCAATTAACCAAGTATCATTAGCAATAGAAACCATACCTGAGAGAGTTGAAATGAATAAGAAGCTTCTTGTTTGATGTCTTCATCTCTCTGAAGTCTTGGCTTCCAAGAACTGTATTTGCTTGATCCATCAAGCCTATCTTCCACCAAGGTTATGTTCTTCATATTTTAAGATTCTTCACAAACCCTTGCCAACTGGGCTAGAAAACCTAATGGCTAGGCAAGGCTAGCAAACTTAGGTTTTGTTGGGTTATAACTGCCAACAATAAGCCTTAAAAGTCAGAAGAACACTGGTGAGCTGAAAAGCTTCTTCAATGAGCAACAGAAACCCTAAGTCTTAAATTTCTACAAAAAATTGTGAAACCCTAGGACCAAAAATCCAAAATGCTCGGAATTGCAATCTGAGAGTTGTTGGAGGTGCGTTGAGGTAAGTCGTACACCCCTATGCAATTTTTAGCACCAACGCTCAAGCATAGAGTCCTGAAACTGGCAAAAGAAGGAGGGTCGTACGGTTCTGCAAAAAGGAGGACGACTTGCTTGAAGGCTTGTGCAATGGCTTCTTCAAGACCTATGCTTTGAAACCATGTTAAATTTTCACTATGCTAGGCTCAAGCATGAGGTTTATTTCATTTTGACATTTACTTTAACCATGAACAAATGTAGCTACATCATTCACAATTGTTGCAATAACCAAGATCACAAGAAGAAATACCATGCACAAGAACACAAGAAATTTCCTGGGAAAACCCTTCTCAACAAGGGAGAAAAACCCAACAATCCTTTGCTATATTCTCAAGAGAAGATCCTCCAACCATGAAACCCTAATTCACACCAGAGGGTGCTCTCCTACATTGAAACTTGCGCCAAGAGAGGTGCGCACTTCAGCCCTAGAAGATGTACTTGCTGAAATTTCCAAATGGCAAGTGACTTGTGTGTTTCCTCAATGGGGATATCACCTTTATTTATACTAGACTGGACAAACCAAAAATGGTGTCTATTGGCACAACAGGGTCGACCTCAATAACTCAGAAAACAATTAATTATTACAATAAACATTAATTATCTTTCACATACGATGGATTCGACCTGTACCCTTTACATCACAATTAGGGTTACAGGTAAATCTTACTCGCAGACAATATAGCAAGGGATCTCATACATCCACTAGTGCTCAGCCACTACGGGTACGTCCACCTGTGCTCAACCACTACGGGTACGTCCTACTCAACAGATCTCTATCTCACTAGGTCCACAGGAGAATCATCTGGAGTACCATCTCAAGTATGACTTATCCGAGTCCACAAGGCAGGAGACCACACATCATAACAACTCAGTCCAGAGTCTAACACACACCCATCACATGATCACCTTCACTCAACATAGGGGTACACATCGTTCATCTCAATCCAGAGAGGAACGACACACCCATCTCATGGGCATCCTCACCCCACACAGGAGCACACATTGTCTCATCTTAGTCCAGAGAGGAACGACACCCCCAACACATGGCCTCTCTCACAGGTAGACTCACTCAGTCTCAGAGGAGAACGTGTCCTGGAGGATGTCTCATGAAGCTGTAATCATCAACATTTCTTTGGTCATGTTAGCACCTGTAATTAAAGCATTTGTAATCTTTGTGCCAACCTTGAGATTCACTTTGACAACCATCATTTGGCAGCAGTGAAAGTCCTATGGAGAGTTCATCAGTTCACTCAGCAGTGCTATCTGGGGATCCAATGTGTTTACATGCAGGGTGGTTTTCAATTTACCATTTTGAACCACATGCATACAAACATTGCATTCTACATTCAATGTTTCAGTGATGATTCTGGTGTATACAGGGTGTTATCACACAATCTTGCACCCTAGTGCAAAGCTTTCACAAGGTACAAAAATGAGTGGAACATTAGAAGTGTTGCCACTGTCACCTAGGCAACAACTTCCCTTGTTTTAGTAAAGGACAGATCCAACACAAGGGAGGCATCCCTAGTAGCATCGTCTAGGGTTCCTAAGGCAAGACACCATCACGTCTAAGGTCTCCTATGTAGCTACCCTATTTACCATCAATTAAAGATATCTAGCAAGAATGTACGAAAGCAAAATCTGATAAAGTAATCTGGGGAATGACCGACACTAAAACGACACCAGTCAAAAATCCTAGGGGGAGCTCATCTGCTACCAATGGAAGCTCTCCTAACATTAGAGGCCTGGAGAGAGAAATTTAGCAATGGATATTTGATTGCTGGATATGGTCTAGGAGACAGTCTCATGTCAAAGCAAGATTGTAGCAGGAACGTTTCTATGACCTTCGGCAAGTGAGTTGTTTTCCAACAGAACAGAAGGGTGTTTACAATCTCAAAACATTGATTTCCTCTATATCCATGGTTGGGTGTCAACAAGGTGCTTAACACTTCCAGTTCCTGAGATAGGCCAGACGAAAAGTAATCAACCTAGTGGAACTAGACATAGATAATTCACATACGGTACATCATCTGTGAGTATCGTATATAGAGACCCATACGTCTCTAGTCTGAACAACAAAAAATGTTAGAAAGAGTTCTTCCTGAATCATGGTATAAACAATAATAACTCCATCAGATCTCCAAATAAATGGAACACTTGAAGATGAAGTGATCCCCTGTATTGGCCTACTATACATGAGGCAGCTGACATATCCTATCCATCCATGGGATGTAGTGATCAAATTCAACATGTAACTGGTGAGAACAGAACCAAAGTAATGATACGAATAAGATTGTGGGACATACTCTGAAAACAGATACAAGCACCCAATAGAGAAAACCAAGAAGAGATGATCTCATAAGAAAACAAGAGAATTGAGTCTCAAATAATGTGAGTTGTGTCGACCATGACTACATACTTATAAAATATTTTTGTTACCTAATTGGACATTACAAACAAAAATAGATCTTCAATTAATTATAGAACTAGCCTAGGATATATTGCCTGAGAAAATAAGGAACTTAAAAATAGCTAATGCCTACAATAGATAATAATTAATGTCAAGAAATATCATAAATCTTGTTTGTCTCATCCTGAGGATTTTACAACACCTGATCCCGTGTACATCCTTTCTTGTAAAAATAAAGAGAGCAAGAGGAGAACAAACATTGATCACCGTTCTAGCTCCACCCTATCCAAGGATGGACGTCTAGTAGTGTGTATCAATAGGCACAGGCACACCTCACAGACAGAGGCAAGCTCCCATATATGTATGAGTGTATCTACATGTGTGCAAGTAGTTGGATAATGCATTTGTTTTCACTTCCCTTCATTGTTCCTACCATGTCATCCTAAATCTCATAACTCAGGAGAATAGTGAAGATATTTGTGAGTGTTTGTTCATTGTTGATTGACGCAAAAAAGCTGTGTGAAAATGATATGCTTAGTAGGATTATGTCAGGCTTTATTCTGTGATAAAGTTGTAAGGTAACAGCCTTTAATTAGTCAGTCCGAATAAGTCTAGCCTATAGGATTTGTGAAGAAATTGTTAACCCATTAATCAACTTGGAAGTGTCACAGAAATATTGCATCTAGTTGTTATATCAAACTCTTGTTGATTCAAAAAAAAAAAAATTAGATTCACAATAAAGATAGCATGAAAGGGAAGTGGCATATTAAAAGCATGTAGCAATATGCATCTCACATGAAAAAGAACACCATAAATAAAATGAGATCATACCAAAAAGACGAAGGAAGTGCTCTGCCCCATACACTGTTGATGGAGCTACATTGTTTCTCTCAGGAACTGCCTCACTATATTGTTGCCGTTCCTGCTTATACAAGAGCATCGCAGGCAAAGCCTTGTCGAAGTAGCTCCGGAGACCATTTAATATTTCCACAACAGAGTCACCTACCCTAAAGACAGAAATAAACATCACAGTAAATTCAAGCATATTGCGAAAAATTGAAAGTATCATTGGACATTATATTTTCAACCGACCTCATCACAATTAAATAGCTTTGTTCATACAACCACATCAAGGACAAACCATAGGATGATATTACATTAGCCTTAACATGCTTTGTTCATGAACATTAAATGGGATACTCAACAACAGAGATGAGATCTTAAAAAGCAAACACCCTTGATCAAAATCCCCGAATAAATTCATTTTTCATTTCTGAATCTAAGAGAAGAGGTCCTATAGACCAGGCATGTCTCAAAGGATGTTTGAAAGAAAAAAGATAAAACATATATATGGCAATAGAAATACGTAACACACATTAAATGTCAATGAATGTGAAGTCAAATACCGCATAGAAGAGAATACCAACCATTCCAGGATGATGCATTATTTTTGAAACATGACCAACAGCCAAAACATACAGCTATTAGCATGAACACATCACACTTGCCAGAGGCGACCATTCACAACTGTCAGCTATGTACACAGAATCATCTTATGAAATAGGAAGCCCACTTTGTGAGCAATTGTCAGGTATTCTCATTTGATTGCTATAAGCAAGTGCCTGAAATCCATTCTCGGATGAATGGCAACCTCAACTATTTTTAAAGGTCTCTTTAAACTAGCTCAAACTACTAGCTGATAAAAAGGCGCCCTATTGGCATAACCCCGTCTTCAGCATGCTCTGATTTACTACTATCTGCAAAAGCATGATAGGAAAAGTCAAAAGGTTCACACACTGATACGCCACACTCAAATTCCATATCCATTGCCAGAATCCTTTTCTTTTGAAGCATACAGCCTGCACCCAACCTGTAGAGTCACTTCCTTGCCTCTAAATCTCCTTCTTACCTCAATACATCAGCACCGTGATGCACTTCTTGACAGAAAATGAAATATAAGTCCATTCCCAATATTCAGTTAAAACATAAGGCAAAGTCTATATCACCAGCAATTACTGCCAAACCAAGACTTTTTATTTTTGCTTTCCAACCTGGGAAGCCAAGTCAAATACTGTTAAAGAGGGGCATTCATCAGTTAAACCTGGAATTCTGAGCTGTAGATTTCGGTCATAAACATCTTCTTGCAATGTTTCTTGAGTGTTTCACACCAGGAAATCACAAAAGGGCTTCCATTGCCTACCCAGAAACCCAAGTTACCAGGAAATGGATACAGATCCGGATCAACCAGATTTTTGAAGAACCAGGATACGGATACAGCGGGGAAACACCATGTACTATACTTACCTATACTTACCTGTTGGCTGGATATTGGGTGTAGTCAAACAACCAGTGAAGCCAATCCAGCAACGTCCCACAATACCTGCCTTTGTGCTTCATCATAGACCAAAATAGTGATAAGTTAAGCACAATAATAACATGAGTTAGAAAATGTATCATATCAATGGAAACTGTAAGGTCTAGCTCATGGAGGCTGGTGGGAGGGAAAAAGTGATGCCAAGACACGCCCTCAGGAGAGTGCTCAATCCATCTCAGAAATGGATCGTGAAAAGTCAAAGGTTCAAAAGACCGACTCGAGGAATCTGAATGCTGGCTACCTTGGACGTCTTCGCAACTTGAGGCCTGAGAAGGGATTAGCAAAAATCGAAAGGATGACTGACCATTCCTAAAGGGGAAGCTGGAAAACTGTGATAATAAGCTACTTTTTTAGGTACTCAACCTTCCCCTAAAATCCAGAATGAGATTTTGTCTTATAGGAGACTTGGGATAAGGGACATGTTTCCAAACCATACCTTCAGTGACATAGCGAGGTAAAGT